>JAQGAW010001029.1:0-22013 GCA_034698025.1 Phthiracarus crinitus | reverse complement strand
CAAAAATCCCTTTATTAATATAGAGATGAGAAATCCCTTTATTAATATAAAGACGGCGCACATACAGACGGACGGACGGACAGACGGACAGACGGACAGACATGGTCAAATCCATAAGCTCGCCTTTTTTAAAAAAGTGAGCTAAAAAATTTGTGCAATGGTTAGAAACCGATGAAAAACCGAACATCGAATATGCTTAGTATGAATGATTTATTACCAATTTATAATCAGTGAGATCGTAGAGTTGTTGAGAACTAAATAATCGGTAAAACAGTAAAATGGATTGGAGAAGGTATATGTTCATTGATAGACGCGATAACGGAATGAACACATGCCACGAGAGAAATTTATTTGCCAAACCTGTTTACAAACTTCGTTAATAGTTAACATATAAAGCTATAACTCCTATAAACATTGAACTCCATGTCCGGTCGCACACGCGAAACAAATCCATGCGAAACCTGAAACGTACATAACTCTACCACTAAAAGCCCAAAGTAATGCTTCCCAATATTCAATCTGGCGTTCAAAAAAATCTTTTATCCATACCATAGAAAATATCGTAATCGATGGAAACACAATCCATAATAAAATTGTTTGCCATTTATTAAACCTAAACTGCAATTTTTTATACTTCAGTATTAAGTGGCCGGTAATTATACCCATAGCTATAGAGTTTAAGTGAGCGTATGGAGCGAAATATGTGTGTATTACCATAGTTACACAAGGTCGGATGGTCTAGGGGGGTGTCAGATCCAGAAAATTTGAATATTTAAGGGGAGGGGGTAAACTCATGGGATTTGAATTACAATTTCTTTGGCCTTCAGACCAAAATTTTTTTCGAATTTTTTTTCCGGAAAATCATAAACCACGCCCCCTCGAAAAATCAACGGATTTAAACGATAATTTTTTCAAATTTTGACCAAAATATAAAGGGGTCACCAAAACAATTTTTTTACATTTGACCAAAAAATTTTCAAATTTTTTTCGTTCCAAAATTTTTCAAAATTTTGGGTGGGGGTGTCAACTTTTCCAAATTTCTAGGGGTGGTTCAGACCTGGGCAAGACCCCCCATTGTGTAACTATGGAATCTTCATATGTTATAAAAATTTATTTGATGAATTTAAATGAAATATGGAATTATATATCCAATTCTTTCTATAAAATCTTAAGCTTATTATTGAATGTCAATAAATTTTTTTTTTCATTATTAGACTAAACAGTTGTTAATTTTTAGACAGTAATTTCTATTAGAGCAAACTTACTCAAACTTACATAATTTAGTGTTTGTTAAAACAAATTTCTCCAGAATAAATATTTTTAAATATTTTTGTTCATTAAACTAATAAGTTTATGCATAATCTTCATGTTTATCTCTAAGTTTCCAAAAACATTATCAGATAAATCCAAATAAATTACACTAAAAACATTCGTAGTCATAAATAATTATTTAAGTTTACCCTAAAACTAATCTAAAAATTCCTGTCACATTATTCCTTACAATTTAAATAATACTCAAATATAACTATTTTTAAGATTTTTGTTTATTAAAAAGAAATTTTTTTCCGAAACATTTTAATTTGATCACTTAAATCCAAAAAAGACACTTATTTTAGTTTCGAAAAATCGCTTTGTTTCTAACAGTTTCTTTGTTTATAACTTTCGTTATACTAATTATATATTTTTCTTTACTATTTACAAAATCTAAAAAGTTTCTATCAAATTATTCCCTTACAATTCAAATAAACTCTTACACTTTGCAGCCCACACATGTCCATCATGTAACGATTGACCGATTTTCGCAATGTCTGCCAAACAATCAGACGGTAAGTTTATTGTTGTGAAACTTTCCATAATTCGAGGCATCACTCTTTTCATTATTGGCTTTAACTTCTCGCTAACATTCTGTCCATAATTGTTTAATCTCTTAATTATATCGATTGTTTCATTTAAATGATTCACACTTTTATTAATCTCTAAAAGTTTGCTTTCTTCGTAATCACTTGGAAAATATTCCCCAATGCTATCAAAAATGGAATCAACCGAACACTGATTATTTTCAATATCATAATCATCATAATAATCGTCATTCAAGTTATTTCTTTGTTCGTCAACTACAGTACTATTCATCACAATTTGTTCATTTGAAGATGCATAAGGTTCGCCAATATTTCCTGCAATCAAAGCAGCAGCCAATCTGCTATCACCTTCACTAACCATAGCACCACCTAAACTACCGGTTATTATAAGAGCTGCAATATCTGGATCTCCGTCTGGTTCTTCAGTTGTTTCATCGTTGTTTCCCATTTGTAGTTTCAGCCTGTTTTGATTTTCATTAATCAAATTGTTTGTTAAAACTTTGGAATTACAGTCTAGATTTGATATGATTGAAGAAAAAATAATTATTATAATTGCTCTTGAAATCATTTTTTAAAAGCAAGTGTTTATTAATTTTAAATTCACAAATTCTAAAATAAACAGTTTCTGTTGCTTTATATGAATTTAAATTTTTGATTTTTTTGTTTTAACTAGAATATTCATTTTCCTTAAACATTTTTATTGACCTGGATTTCCCACTTAATCTCTGTTTGGATTTTTGTCTCTGAGTTGTTTTCTTTTTGGATGTTTTGTTTTTTTATTTAGAAAATTATTCGAATTAATTTTTGTAGTTGAATCATATTTTTGAATGATCAGACACTCACAAGTTTTTATTCATTAAATTTTACATAAAATAAATATTAAACAATTACTTTTGCTTAATAATACTTAAGATTTAATTCAGTTTAAAACAAATATTAAAATATTTCTAATGCTTTATAATACATTTTATTAAAATAATTTTTATTGTTTAAAGATTTTTATTTTTGAGCCAAATTTTCTTTTTCATTAAACACGTGTGTTTCTGTGTTTCCCACATAATAGCTTTTGTTTTATTATTTGTTTTGAAATATTCAAGAATGCATATTACTTTTCCATGTTTTAAATTAAAAGATTAAAAATACAAAAAAATGTTAATTAAAAAATTACATATAAAAAATTTTAAATCATTTCAATGGTATTTCCTTTTTTGAAATAAATTTTTCAAAAATTAACGGTTATATAGTAAATAGTAATAAAAATTCTTTAGTGTCTATATTCATGATTCTCGACAATCTGTGTGATGTTGACTCGACGAAAGCACAAACACAACTGAATAAAAAGTCTTTTTTGTCGTATAACCAGCTTACCGAATCGAATCGACGGTTAACCAAAAAACCTGATTAAGTTTAATAAAAATATTCAGTGAGTCTATGGAAGAGTTTCTGCAGTAACGTCACTGCGTTCACCGCTGACGGCAAGTATGCGGAAAAATCAGGTGAGATTTATTTCTGAGACAATTTTGGCGAAGAATGGATTGTGTTCGACCCAAAAACTGGAATCTACGGAAAAGCGACCCAAACTATATTCGTTCATTGCTGATAAGGGAACTAGTATTTACAAAACTAATAATGGCGAAACTTCACGGGCAGCTGTCGTCTGTCAGCCAACCGGTTATCTGCCATATCATGGAGTGCTATCACCTGACTGTATACTATACGTAACATATAGCAACCGCGTAAAAGAAGAGATATGTAAATTTGACACAAAATCAAGAAAAAAATAGAACGACACATTCACAGAGAGCTGATTTTCCATCATGTTATTTATACTTATATTAGAGTAGTCTTTAATTTATTAGTTTATAAGATATCGAATCCCTTAATTAATATAAAGAACAGGTATAACCCCTTAATAAATATGAAGACTGCGGACAGGACTACAGCCAGCAGACAGACAGACACATATGGTCAAATGCATAAGCTGGACTACTTTTCCAGAAAGTCAGCTAAAAAGACTAATATTAGTCCGGAAGCGGTTGGCAGTGAAGATGACAATTTCGGTTATGGTGGTCTCAGTGTTGACGCAAAAAATCCTCTGTACTATTGATTGCAGCGTTAAACTCTTGGTGGTCCGACACTATCTTCTGGAGAATTACCGACGATGTCGACACATGAAACCGAATTTGGGAATATACTAGTTATCAGTCTAGAACTTTGCACTACAGTATTGATATTTTAGCTGCGATTTGGCTTAACTTAAGTGTAACAAACATAATAAGATCTGAACTGAACCCACAGTGAAGCTCGGATCGATGGTTGGCTCTGTTGACATCGATCCTAACGATTCCAATAAAATGCTTTACGGCTTTAATGCTACGATTTTCGCAACACATGATCTCACAAATTGGGATAAAAACGCTTCAATAAATATCACTATAGAAACAGCTGGTATTGAGGAAACATTTGTATTGCGGGATATTTATCCATCGAAGGGAGCAGTTCTTTACAGCGCAATGGGGGACATCAGTGGTTTCCTTCACAAGAGTCTCTTCGCCTCACCAAAGAGTATGTGGTTGATTCCGCATCATCAATGGCCGGCACATTCGCGGACAGTGATTACGCGAAAATTTAGCACGATATTATGGTACTCATAGGTAATGGTAAATCCAATGATGATCCACCGAAAAAAGGTGCTCGTTCTAAGCCAATGGCGGAATATAATGGTCTGCTGCTAATACAGATCCAATTGGTATGAGTGTGGGCTGAGGCAGTGTGGCTGCAAATGGTAGTCATACGGTTTGGAATCCTTTATTCGAAGTGGTGTTGTGTTATATACTTCCAATAGTGTAATGTGTTGGACAAAGTCGTTGGGAATAGTCTCTCAGGCAAAGGCTGGGTCCAATAGAGTGAGTCCGAAAAATGCAGAAATTCCCTTTAAACTGAAATTTAAAACCTCATTCTTTAGCGTATAATAATAAAGTCCCGTTAAAAACAGATAAAAGTTTCAAATTTCATTAAGTTTTTAGGTTTTGTGCAGTTTAGTTGCGACTAAACTTTAAATATATTTTTAATTTTTTAATTTTAAAAAGGTTTTACAAATTCAAAAATCATCATTAATCGCCTGATGAGTACTAGAGTGCTATTAGAAACTATAGATGAACAGGTCCGGGTCTTTGAAGGTCCTTAAGGAACCCCGAACCTGAACCTGGGACCAAAATACATTTTGAGACCTGAACTTGAAGATTTTTCAAGGACTCGAACCAGTTCCGAGTCTTTAAGGCAGAGACTCGGACCTGGACTCAGGACATAAGTAATAATAAAATTAATGTAAAATAGAGCAATTTTAAATATATATCGTTTGTTAGTAATGACTTTTTATTAAGAATCATGTCTAATTTATGCCAATTTATATGATTAAAGTACAAAAAAATAATTTTTCTTAAAACATAACTTTTATTGGTACGTATTTGAGTAAATGACGTCTTATTTTTGTTAATTTAAGTCCCAGGTCCTAACTTTTAAGGACTCGGACCTGAACAAAATAGGACCAGTTCTTAATTAAGCCGAACCTGAACTCGGACTTTAAAAGTTTTTAATGACCTGGACTCGAACCTGAACCCGTAAGGACCTCGAGTCCTTAGGTCCCAAAAGTCATAAGGCGCGCTTTTGTTCATATATAGTCGTAACGTTAACGTTGCGCTAAATATTAATGACGTTTTACTGTCGATTATATAAATATATATTTGAGAAAATATATATTAAAGTTTTGATAAAAATTATTTTACGACTGTTCGATTAGATTGTGATATTTAAACAAAATCTAATGAGGTTATTTTTGGCAAAGAAAATCAGGCGATACTTATCCATCTGTTTATATTGAGGGAACTATTAAAAGCTTAAAAGGAAAATATAGGTCCGATGACACTGGCGTCTCTTGGATTCATATCAACGATGCAATACAACATTTCGTTTCCGTTTAATGCATTACTGGTGATTCGCGTACGTATGGAAGAGTTTATTTTGTTACGAAGGGAAGAGAAATTATTTATTGCGATCCGAAATTAGATTCTTGTTTTAAATTTTATTTTAGTTATTAGTTTAATACAATGAGTTCATAATACAATTCTTATTATAATGAGTTCTGAAGTGCAAAAACATATATAAACAAAATATGTGTTTAAACAAATAGTTAAATAAATAAGTTTTTAATTTCTCTGATCGGAATTTTGTATATTATTCATGATTCAATTGTTTATACGATGCCTCTCGTATTAAATATCAACGAATAAAGCCATTGATAATGATTACTGTAAAGTAATCGAAACACTGCAGTGTCTGGCATAAGACAGAAAAGGTTACTGAAATTGTGATCAAAAATAAAGTTGTATTAAACTAATAACTAATATAAAATTTAATTAATGTAATAGCTTAATGTGTATGCGTTTCGAATGTAAAACAATTCAGTGTAACTTTAGATAACGAACTTAACAATAGCGTAATTAAAGTTATATTCCATCACAAACACGTGTTGTATTTTATTGACTGAAACGATGAAAAATATTACATTGAAATTATCCATTAATGGGTCCTTTTTAATTAGCAAATAGAATATTAACTATTTACGTATTTCTTATAATAAATTGTACAGAACCTCTCGAAACTCTATAAAAAAGAGTGAGTGTTACATGAGCTACAAAATCTTAGAAACTCAAAACAGTAGTTAATACCAAGCACAAACCTGAAACTCAAGTTCTGGCTTATGCTCCAAAGGTTCTAAACGTAAATAACTAAATATTGTAGTGTATGAGAACTCTTATCACATCACTCTTATACTATTAATAGCAATAAAGCCTTCCTTCGGCGGGAAATAATGTAAAATAATTATTTTAAAAATAAAATTTTAGAAATAATATTTTTTAAAAATCTTTATAAGGCCATACCCCATCCCGGCCCTTCAAGATCCTACCCCAACCCTAACAAAAACGATCCAAATCCATCTAAACCCCATTCGTACCATTCAATCCCCACCCCGAACCTACCCAGACCCACACCGATCCAACCAACTGAAACCTAACCGACCAGAATCCACTCCGGATCCACTCCGGATCCACTCCGACTAATGACACACATCCGACCCAACACGACCAACCTCCAACCCACCCGACCCAACCACCTGAGACATACCCAAACCGGACCCACCTCGACCCAAGCGGACCCCATTCCGACCACAACATTAAAGCTTCCGGCGGGAAAAATAATCTCATTCAAGAAAATCAATATTTCATTTAAAACTTAATATAAACCAAAAGAATCGCTTAAAATTAATGCCAATTAAATTTAGTGTTGTTTAATTTTAAAATTTTGATTTAAATTGTCTTTCACTTTAGCTTCCGAAAATTATTTCAATTTTGCTTAATTTCGCTTTTGTTTTTGTTTAAAAATTACATTTCAATTGTATTTCACTTTTGCTTGAAGTGTAAGTTTAATTGAAAATTTAATTCTACTTTTTGCTTTTTTATTTCGCTTTTTCATATAATTTTCAAAAGTATAAGTTAATTAATTTGCATTTCACTTTTGATTTGACAATTTTAATTTCAATTGTATTTCGCTTTTGCTTTCTATTATTATTTAAATTTAACTCACTTTCACTTTTGCTTTCAGAACTAATTTTATTTTAACTTACTTCCACTTTAGATTTTGGTTATAATTTTTATTTCAATTGTATTTCACTTTCGCTTAAGCAAAAGTAAATGTCAAAGAAAATTTTGCTTTTGCTTTCAACTTTCAAAAAGCGAAACAACATTAATTAAATTATATCACAAAACAACCTTAAAAATTTGGCTTCAATTGAAAATGTGAATTTATAGAATCCAACTTATATATAGTTCCAATTATAAAGGATGCGATTTATATTGTGTGGCATTTTTAGTGTGACTTGTTTGACCCACGCGGAACGCAACACAACCCACCAAGAACGCAATAATATCCACTCTGAACACAGAACGACCCAACCGGACACCAACCCAACCCACCCTGACAACCATCCCGTACACCTATCCGACCTATCCGGGCTCCCACCCTACCGACCCGGACCTTATCACGACCCCAATTTACTGACAATTTTTCATTTGTGCGTTAATATTTGATTTGAATGAAAGTAAAATATCGCCGAAATTAATAATTGCATGAAAATCACTATAAATTGTAAGACAAATGCGAGTTTTTTTTATAATGGAAGCAATAAATATGGCAAACAATAGCGGTAATGGTGATAACGGTATAGTTGGTGTCACTACTAAATCATTGTTGAAAATCGTTCTCAAATTTGCGGTCACAGCGTCTAAATTGTTGCAAATGTCACGATCGCTATCACCACACAACTAATCCAAACAAGCAGTGATAGACAGCAATCAATCGCGAATAATAGTGATGTGAATATATTAGATGGCAATACAGTGATAGTCAAGTATAGAAAGAATAAGATAGCCATCGATGAGATCGCGCATATTATTGATCCAAAACGAGTGCTCGTTTGCCGCAAATCCTAAATTAAATAAAACGATATTTATTCTTAACATCTTTATTGATTTGAATAAAAGATTTTATTTTATATTCAATCATAAAAACAATGTTTCAATTATAGTCTCAATATAAACATTCAGTAACTTATAGTATTCGGAGAATTAGTAAATTTACGGCATAAATCATTTATACTCATAATAACCATATAAATTAATGCGCGATTTATAACAAATACATCAATTTGTTATTTTCTACGCAAGTTTTTATAATTCAAGTAATGTTAGAAATGCTTATTTTATCCAAATTTTAGTCCAGTATTAGTTTATTATTTTTCATTTTTAGACTATTTTAAACTCTTTTTGAAGATGAGCTGATCCATTGTGAGCTGAACTGATTTTTTCAGATCTAAAACTCTAACAACTAGCTCAGTTCCATTAGCTCCAGCTCTCATCACTATTAATAATAATCAATCAATTTAGGTGTAATTAATAAGTGGTGATAACAATCTTAAGGATACTAGAATACGAAGTATAAACTAATCCACCGTATATTCTCTCTCTTATACAGAATAATCTCATTATCCTTAAAATAATGTTGTTATTTCAACTAATACTGTATTCTACATCTGAATTGAATGTAAATAATCTTTAGATACTTTCAAGGTTAATAAATTCCTATTAACATAACAATATTGCCTTAAATATATGCACAAAGAAAATAATTTGCTAAACGTTTCGTTTACCTTATTTTGGAATAGAAAATAATCATTAGAATCTCTTCCAATTTCAACCCATGCATATTATTTTATTTTGAACAAACAATTATTAAAATATTAATAATTCTCAAAATTGACAAATGCTTTCTTAAAATGGAATTTTCATTATAATAGCATTGCTAATTATTGAATCCTTAAACATTTTTAAAATTTTAAGTACTGTATTTTTTAGAAAATTTTTTCAATTCAATATTCATCTTATTTGGCGCCACATATTTATAACAATATATTGTGAGGTTCGGTTGACTGGTCGGGACGAGTGTAATAAATTTATATGAATTTTGATTAAATAATTCTTATAGAATAAAACTTGAAATTTATTGAATTAATACAACATAATAGTCATATATAGTTTAGTTTATTATAGTCTTTTCAAATCAATCATTCAAACATAAGTGCGGCGCAACCAACACCCTATCTATGCTTATAAATCAATTCGTTTTCAATTAGCATATACCAATACATGTATTAATAAGCTTAAAACTATTTTAATGACTTTGTTTATAACTAAAATAAAATGTATATAGTAATTGAATATTAAAACTATACTGATATACATATGAGATGTGCAACATCTCACGTCACGCGCTATCCTCTCATTTCTTAAAGCAAACTTTGAATAAGTTTTATGTAAAGGTTTAAAAACCTATTTGTCGCGATAGTAATCGCTTATTCATTATAAAACTTTAATCATTTGTTTTTCGTTTAAACAGAAACTTTAAATGTGACTCATTTTCTATGATCAATATTTCATTATTGTATTTTTGGTAATTTTGTACTATTAATCTTTTTGTACTTCACTTCGTGTTTAGCTTTAGAAGTGATCGGTTGAGATCAATAAAACTCCCGACTTCTAAACAAAATGTTTTGTAACGAAAATTAATAAAAAAAGAAACTAATAAACAGTTTTTATTAAATAGCAATAAACGCTTAGATTTATTTAAGAAATAAATTAATAAAAGTCTTAAGCAATAAACGCTTAATTTTAATAAATAATAACTAAAAACGATAAAAGTTTATAATAGTTAACACGAATACATATATTAATTCAGTTAAGTGTGAAACGTAACAAATCTGGAAACGTGTGTTGTGTTCTCTGTGTGATCGCCCGTAACATCTATTATCGTTTACTCTTCGGTTTCGGTAATCTTACGCGCTCGGCGTTAGTGGACTCTTAGCGTGTTTCATAAGTATATTGCAATGATAAACTTGAATATATAAAAATATTTAAAAGGAGACATTACAATTATCTGTATAAAAGAAATAATTCTTGGTATTTCATTTAATTTTCATGAAATACATTTATTACAATTTGTTAACGAGCATTGTAGTATTTCTTTAGTATCCCTGTAAATATTAAATTTTCTTTTCAATATAGATTCTTGAAGTAATATTTTTTTATTAATATTTTATGTGATAAAACCTTTATTATTAATGTTGTTAAATGAATCAGCCAATTTATTCCAAAACTCAAACTCCTCCTGAGTTACACAATAAAAAATATTTGAAAGGGCTTCCTAAAAAATAATTCATCTTTCTGTTCTTTACGAGAAAATCTCTTAGAAAGAGTTAATAATCAATTTGAAACATGCTTTCTAAGTTTTAAATTAAGGGACATAAATTTTACGAAATCTCCAAGAAAGAATACTAGAACAAGTGTGTTAATGACTCAACTCCTTCGATTTCTAGCATTTCTACTAGTAGCTATTCCTGCAGTTCTTGTAGTACTTGCCGTACTTGCGATAGCTATTTTTCAGCTTACACAAGCAAAGCTTCATCTAAAAAGACAGGAAAGCAAACTCCATAAGGAACTTCTACAGAAGTTCTTAAATAAAATCTGAAATTACATTGAAATAAAAGAAAACGTGTTTTAAAAAAAGATGGCTATTTTATAAACATGATACTTTTAGAAAAGGATGGCTACGTCTAATCACAATTGCAAATTATATTTACCGTAAGGATTTAATAAAAAATTGCGTTCCTGACAGTGTATTATGATGATAATTCATACATGTATATTATATAATTAAATGGAAACACCATGAAAGTGATTATCAGATTTTTCCATCAAGCGTTCTATCTATGAAGTCAAAATTGGAGTGGATGGTCTTTTTAATAATACTAAAGTAAAGGATTACGAAACATTTGGTGCAAATCCAAAATAATTCGGATTAAAACAAAGCAGCAAAAGCTTTGTTAAATATGCTATTTTTTACAAGACACTCGAAATTTTAATAAACATATTTACATCTACATGCCATTACGACAATAAAATTATGGTATTTTTTTGTTAAATAATTTTATATTTTGGCAATCATTAATCTAATTTATTTTATACAAAATTGAATTCTAGATTTTTATGGAAGTTGTTATCTTAAAAGTATCAAAAGATTTTGATAAAATATAATTATCAAATAGTATATTTTATGTTTGCGTGGGAGATACTATTATTAACTTGAGGACGTAAAAATTGGAACGAAGACATGCTTTCGAATATCAAATTTTATTCAGTACCAACTTTTGCCATAAAAATTTTACTGCATTTAGCAAAGAAAATCAATGTATAATCTTAATGTCGTTGCATTCATCAACAATAAATAATACAACACACGCATTCACTGTAATGTCGTGGTAATTAGTGGAAAAGATAAGGATTATAGGACAGGTAATATTAGTAATCAATCAGATTTAATATATTATTAAATTTTAACATTATTATATTTTATAGCCGAAATTTATGAGCCGTTACTTTCATCCGAAGTTAAATATTCATCATTAAACCATGCTATTGTTTTATTACTATAGGCAGTAATGCATACAAAGAAATTCATTATGGAACACAAAAACGAAAACAAAAAAATTGTGCAATGTAATCCTTTAAATTTATAACAGATTACATTGAAATTAATATTAAGGGATACGACTCGAAAATAATCGAGTTATAATAACTAATTACAATTGATATATGTTGAATAACAAATGTCTTGGTGTTTGCTACCAATATCGACTAAGTTTAATGTTAAATAATATCCATTGTCTTGGCGCCTGGTACCGACATCGACTAAGTTTAATGGTAAAGAATAGCAATTGTCTTGGTGTCTGATACATACATCGACTAAGTTTAATTGTAAAGAATAGCAATTGTCTTGCTGTATCCAACAAACAATGATTAAGTTTAATTGTAAAGAATATCAAATGTTTTGCCAATAATACTCATATGGATAAGATACGAGGTTTTGATGAAGATGCAGTGCAATTAAGAACAAAAATCATTGTCGCGTTGAATTGATTTTTTGTTTAGTTTTAATCAAACATGATTAGTGTCGTGAATGTGTAATATTTCAGTTCATTTGTGGGTATGTATAACGATTCCGTTGTGAAATTTTCGATTCACTGTACCAAATAGATTATTTTAGAATATTTTTACAAGTACTGAACGTTTTTATGAAAAATTACCAAAATTATTTCTAATAATTATTTTAAAATTAAATTGTTGTCCATACACAAGTGCGATAATGACATCCAATAACAGACTTCAATTAAAATTGATATAAATGAAGAGCTCTTTCAAAGCAATCATTTTGAATGTTTGTTTTCTATGTCCCACTAGTAAATTCTTTTTATCTGTTGAAATTAAAGTGATAAGTTCCTAAAATAGTTTTTGAGGTTTATATTCATCAGTTTTTTCTTTGAGCTTTGTGTAATATATTATTGGAATATAGAATAAATATTATTGGAATTTTTATAAACTCCAACTAAGCAATGTTGAATTTTTGTTGATGAAATAGGTTTACAGCCAATAACTAGGAATAAAATAATATTATTAATTTGAGACATATTTCAGATATTGGATCCAAATGTTTCTGTTGAATTATGAAATGGTAAATATTCGAAATGCTGTCTCATTAATCTTAGTTCATCTTTCGTGTGTGTATTTTGTCTGATAACTAATTTATAAAAGGAACTATAATTTGGAACTTATTTATTCCATTCTTCGAAAATAGAAATAAAGAATTCTGCTTTTGTTTAAGCATTTTCCAATAAATTTTCATACTAAAAATTGAAAATATTAATAATAAAAGAATTAAAATTTACAAAATTAACTTACTTTATTAATCCAATTTTGGAGTTATAACAACCCAATGCTGAACATTTTTTTATTGTTTTAGAAATAACTTTACCAAAAGAGATCTATTAACGTTCAACGGGTCCCTCTGGTCTTTTTGATCTCGAACATGAGCTCAATTTTCCCACATTAACATACGTTATATTTTAATGAAAACATGCAACCATATTTTTTTCAATTACAGCAACCGTTTAACATGTGTTTTCAAATTCTTTGTCATCCTCAGGCTCATATAACCAATTTTTGGTAATATTCTTAACACCTTTCCTAAATCAAAAAAAAATAAAATAATGAATTATCAATTATTAAATTTATCATACTATTTAAAATACAACCTTTCACCATCTTCAGATTGTAAATCTATATTTGAATTCGAAGACCCTGCTATTGTATTTACTGATGTATTAACAGCTACGTGTGGCAAAAAGCGATCGGATTTCGAAGACCTTGCTATAAAATTTGCATAGGTGTTAACTGCAACGGGTGGTAAAGAATAATCTGTATTTGACCACAATGCTACTGGAATCGCAGGGGTGTTAACTGCAACAGGTGGCAAAAATCCATTTGTATTCGAAGACCCTGCTACTGGGATTGTAGGGGTATTAACTAATGGTTTTATAAATTTTTATTGCATTTTGTTTTTGATGCCTTTAATCATTTTATGATTTTGTTTTCGGATCGTTTTTCTTGTGGCTTTCTTTGCAATCATTAAATGTTTTCTTCCATCTGATTCTTATTTGTTATGATTAATGTTTGTTATTTTTATTTTGGTCATCTATCATTATTGCAAATTTCTATAATAATTTCTATTGACAAATAATCTACAGATATCTCTCATCGAAACTTATCGTCACTTTATTTGTCACATTTTTCTAGCATTTTTCTTAATTCAAAAGTTTTTTTATCGATAACTTAACGCTATCCGCCGCGAACGGTATAAGACCCCTACTCATTAAGAAGCCAAATGAATATCACTCACCCCTGTCTTTGATCAATCTGAGTCGTTCTCGAGTACACGCTGGAAATTAAAGTCTGAAAACGCACTTAAAATGTGCTAAGAAATAGGCGTTGGGAGTAAACAAACAAACAAATAATAATAACCTTTTCCGCTTTTATTAATCATTCGCTTTTTGGCTCTTAACAAATAAAGTCAGTTATTTTAATCAAAAAAGTTTCTCTTTGTTCTCTTTGTTACACTTGGCGCAGTCGTATTAAATTAGAAAGCAAATAAATTATTAAAAAATGGATATCGTTGAGATAGCTTTGAAAGATTTGGTGATTTATGCATATAATTCTTAAGTTCTAAACGAAAAGATTCCATTTTATAAACGAATGCTTTTCAAAGAAGTGGCTAAGATGCATTTTTTATACACAAATTTTTGTATCAATTTGTAGAATAATAAGTTTGACTTTTGGGTAGAAACAAATATCTCAACCTAATAGAAATTTTTCTCTAGGTATTGGTGATTTTTATCATTGAATTTATATTATATTTTTTAAAACAGAAACTTCTAATCCTTCAATAACTGAAAATTAATTATAAAAAGTAAATTTTAAAAAATCTAATAAATATTTATTAGAAATAAATTTATGGATTAACTTATCTATCTTCGATTAATTTAACAAATATGCTATAGCACTTATATTGGTGTTTGCTACCAACATCGATTAAATTTAAAATGAATGATTTATTATTTAACATGAACTCACTTGATTTATGATTTCAGATTTTTTATGAGAACTTTTTACGGCCAATAGGAATATCTTTGTTCACTCTTAATTTTCACAGCAATATTTTTTTGAGTTATTACTGAAATTAATACAATTATATTATCAAATTTATTAAACTGATATATATAATTTTTTACTTTTACATTTTAATTTTTAGAGTTTCTTCTCTATTTAGTTTTGAATGTTCCTTTAGATTTTATTTTGAAAAACAGATTAAAGATTTACATTTAGTTTAAATGATTTACAAGACAGACATATTCAGCATGTCTTATCTAATTAATCGATTAACAAAAATTTGATATTTTAATAAAACGAAAATTAAAATTTAAGTAAATCAATAATTTGAAAAACATTTATATACAATGCGATTAATTTTTTCCTTAAAATAAAATAATTATTCTGTATTTTAATTTAAAGATCTGGCGGTTTAATAACACGCCAATTAATTTTACTATCAATATCTATGTTTAGGGTTTGTTCATTAGCCAAGATATTTTGAATATTCTTTAATCGCCTTTTCGAAACAATTTAATTTAATTTTTGTTTCATTTCTGGTTCATTTCTTAACATTATTTTTTACTTTTCGATACTTTGGTTTTGTTTTGTGCTTCAATAAATTTTTAGCTGCAGAGGTATCACTAGTATCGATTTCGCTTGTTAGTTCATCAAGACTTGTTTTCGACATTTTTAGGTAATACATTAACATTAACTTTATTGACAGTTTCCTGACCTCTTGAAACTTCTGCTTTACAGATCTCCCATCGTTTAAGAATACATTCAAAGAAATTAGACTCAGGTAATTTTAAATCGTGATTAAATTCGGATGTGGTCTTATTCAAAGAATATAAATCTTGATAAGAGCAGCCTGTTCGTGTTGTTTTAGGAGTAGCTACACTCTTAATGGTTTTACTATTGGTATCATTATTTGACACTTTATCTGTTTTATATTTGAAATTTGTCGGAATCTTTATATTATTATTTTCTAAGTCATTTCCCGATAACATATAAATGGAACAATTATTATAACGAATTTTAGGTACAATGGCAATATTGGCAGATGTCAAAAAATTCATACCAAGTTACAACTGATGTTACAAAATCATAAGATGGTTTAAAATTTAAAATTTTAGTTATTATTGCATCGTTACATTTAAAATTAGTTAATATTTTGATGTCTATCATTATATACTATTTCATGTATTATGTTGTATTATTAACTTTCCATTAAAGCAAATATGTTTACTTTCGGAACTGCATTGGAAGTTATCCAAAACATTATTACAATAAAGTATTTTCGATCAAATTTTTTTTACTATTTTCGAATCGGAAAAAGTAAAAATTGATAATTTATTATTTTAACTATACGCTGAGCTGTCAGTTTATTTATTGCTATTATTTCTATTATTCACTAAAATTATTATGATATATCACTTCGGAAAACCAATTGATTGCCAAATCAAATCACATTCGAGCCTAATTAAGGAAATTTTATATATTTACTTGACTGAATCACATTTCCTGTGAAAGAAAATTTAAAATCATCTAAATTTTAAGAAATTTATATTAATTTCTTTAAATACCTTTACAAAATTATAATAAACTTAAGAAATTAAAATTAAATTTTTTTATTTAATCAAGATTTAAAGTGAATGAATAAATTAATTTCTTAAAAACTACAAAATTTTTAGTTTTTACTGAAGTTGTTGCTCCGCATAAATGCTATACATATTCGTCATATCCAATCAAACAAAAAAAATATTAAACGATGGAGTTCTACATACTTTGTTTATTTTTAAACGAATTATCGTCTGTAGGTTTGCAGCAATGCATGGAAATTATAACATGTGATAATGTGTGAAAACCTTAGCCCTAATTCGAACAGATTTTACAGTATAAAACTTTTAAGCAAATTATCGGAATAGAGTATGAGAGCAGATATTGACTGTAATACGAGTTAAAAAATTGGAAACTACAAAACTGGGAGATATCTGCACATTGTATAATTGTTAGTTATAATTTTTAGACTGATTTTTAATATACTTATATATACATATATATACTTATATATATCTTAACAAAGCAAAATAAATCTATTCATATTATTCGTAAATAAACGAAATAAAATTAGATTTACATGATTTTAATACTATTATTTTAAATTACATGTAGTTTTTCTCATATTATATTTATTTTAAAAATTTAAAAGTTAATATAACATTTTGTAAAAAAAGAATTATTTGTTTAAAAAATCTTTTTGTAATTTTGTAATATAATTATAAAGATAATAGTATATAATTTTTTTAAAGATGATTTATTTTGATGCGATTTGATGAATTGTAATCAACAATTTAACTCTTGGGTTCAATGCAAAAGCATAGCTATAAACATAAGAAAAAATTTGGTTAAACATTGATGTTGAAATAATATTTGGTTATATTTCAGTGATTTCATTTGAATGCAAATGGCATGGCTGCTATAAATATTTTAAAAAGTTAAAGTATTTGATAAATCACTATAGGTTACATACATTATTAATTTGTAATTTAATTTAGATAAATAGTTAAAAGAAATCAACATAATTCAGTAAATACAAAATTTTTGAAATATATTTTACATATAAATATAAGGTTCTTAAATAATTGCGTAACTGTTAATCGCGGTTATTTATTTACTGAATAGTTGAGATTTAAATAACTGTTCTTTATCTAAACAAAATGTAACTTAGCACTTGAAACTGAAACAGTTGCTGCTCAATCTATAACCATCAATAATTTACAGGATCAATACTATAATATTTCTATATAAAATTTGTATCTTACACTATTAAAGCAAATATTAAGACGACGTTTAGATAAAGCTGAAAGTTCATTGTGAGACTTTAGACACCGCTATTTGAGATCTACTTCAAGTTCCAGCTCTGGTAGATCGCATTCACATTGAAATGATGTGTCCAACTCCAGAATTTCTAACCATTCTAGTCTAACAGATAATACGTAACAATTAGCTTCAATATAACCTTTAATTATTAGCAAAGCTACTTATAGTTTCGGATTAGTTACTTCACAAATTACCATGTGCATAATAAACGTTTGAAAGGCAGGACGTATGCCATTATTTATTGATAATGTTGACCGAAGAATAAGATCGTGGGATTCGATATTTAATCATAATCTAACAGAATATAGAATAAAAAGGAACGAATGTTACAATTTAAACATATTCGACGAACGTTCGAAAATCAGGGGTGGTCTACTGACATTCGTTCGGATCTTTTCAACACCCACAATCTTATGGTTTTACCAGCATCTGCCTCATTAGTCGGTCGAATTGTATCGTTATTTTTGGCCAACAATTTAACAATTACAAACCTCACACCAACGTCAATAACCGATTGACCATAAATCTACACTAACATATCGTTTTATTATTTTATTTACCTTTTTGGAACTTATTTTTAGAATTCCATATTATTATTATTATTAACCTATAATTTTTTATGAGATATATATGTTGTCATTTAACGTTGCGTTTGTACGCGTAAAATTTTAATCTATTCGTTACACTCGTCCCATTTAATATATAGATGGTTTATGTTCTTATTAATATTGCTTATAAACAATTATATTCGCTTCTGAAATGAAAAATTATATAATAGCTTATTTTGTATAAAATAACAATAGAAAATACATAATCACTAATTATTATGTGATGGCAGATTGAGACTGAAATTATCATACAATATATTAAATTTAAAATAACAATTATTTTGTTGAACACGTAAAAAATAAGATTATATTTATGCTTTTAATATAAAAAACTATCACTATTGCATACATTATATATTTAAATTTGCTTAAATAAAATAAATACTTTATGTATTATATAAGAGATTATGATTACATGTTTGATTGATTTTTATGAGAAATAAAAAATTTCATTTTAATTTTATTTATTTAAATAAAATTAATAATTTTACTTTAACAATAAAAAATAGTGGTTATAAAACTTTGTAAACTTCATTAATAAATTTTGAAATTCGTTATAAAAAATGGTGTGATATTAAAGAAGTTTATTTTTAAATTTTTGAAAACAAAACAATTGAATTAAAACAAATATTTGATTTTTATTTAAAATTTAAAAAAATTGCATTACATTTACCAAAATTATGTGAAAAAATCATCAAATTCGTGATTTATATAATTTACAGCCTATTATGAAAAAGCGATTTTAAAATTTAAATATTTGTTAAGTCAATTGTAATTATTAAAAAATAAACCATTAAACATTATGAATTTTAATCGCTTAAGTTAAAAAGGTTTCCTGAAAGATATGTGTTATTTTGAAATTGTTTAATGATATTACTTATATTTATTGTGTTCTATTTTTTTAATAAAAATAAATAAACAAATAAAATTATGTAAAATTTAATTTTATAATTCATTAAAAATATATATCAAAATTTTATTTAATGATCCATTTTAATTTATTTTATAAATTGTTAATATATTGAGATACAAGAGAACATATAGACACGATTTTGATTAAAACACAGTGACTTTATTCGTTAATAGTCAAAGCGAATGAATTACTATATTTACGTTAAAAATGCTTAAAAATGTGACATAAAGTCACGATATGTTAAAATTTGAGAGACATCTGTTGCTTATGTCTCAATCTAGAGTCACAATACGGGGCTAACCGGTCGTTGTTAAACCGCAAGGCATCGATATGGAGAAACGCGGTGAACATCCAAGCGACATACGAACCCCAGGTCTCGAGTATGAGAATCGCGCGATGTGAGACAAGTCAATCACAAGGAAAGGCATCCCGAATCCCACGGTATAAGACAACCACTGCTGAGCCTCAGCCCGTTTGACGGCATTTTCGCGATGCCGCTCGTCGTCCACGTTCTCCGCATACCCGACGATTATACGGTATCTGATGTGTCTTGTGATATAAGGCGCGGGAATGTGCGAGGCCAAGAGAAGACCAGAAACATACAAAATGTACATTACTGTTGATATCGATGTCTTGTTTACAAAATGAATGATATTGTGTTGCCACCTGTCGAACATAAGTGGTACCAAACTGGTGCTAAAACTTTGCTGATGGTGCCGAGCGCCAGGGGTGGTGCACCTAACATAAGACTTTCATTTGGTTCGAGTTTGAGTTCATTAACCGGTTCAGTGATGTATATAATGTTGTTCTGAGTCCTTATAAGTTTAAATAAAATGTAGTATTTAATTATCAATGGTGTATTTCTTTCACTGCGTTTCAACTTTTTGCTGATTAATTATTCACAGTATTCATAAAAAAAGTGTTTCTTTCGATTTAAAAACGTTTTTGAATAGTAGGGGCGCTATTTGAATACACAAACCTGCTTTTCTCTCTGCAAATTTATGAGATGAAGTTTGAAACGATGATCCAAAGTTGTTCACCTTGAAATAAATTTTTGAATTTCAATAATATAATATCATATTTAGATTCAGCTTTAAAAACTATGAAACTTATAAGCAGTCAACCTTTTAGGAAAGGACGCATTGACCTATTATTGACCTTTATGTCTATTCCTTTATATCTCTGTTATTTTACAATATTTTTAAATTCTTATTTCACAGATATTGAGCTTTATTATTGCTTTAATTTGATGTGTAGTTAAATTTAGTTCAAAAAATTCTATCATATAGTTTAGATATCTCAAATAAAGTTAATAAACATAAAAGTACTTGATTCAACCAGTTTTTTATCACATATTTTTGATAAATTAATTTTATAATGACAATATAAGTGTTAGTTTAATAAAAAATTATGACCTTGGAAAAATAAGTCCTAATATTTCTATAGAAAATTATAAAATTTTTGAATTTTTATTATAATTCAACAGTTCTACGATATACATTAAAAATAAATTATATTAATATGTATATTTGCTCATTAAGAAATTATTTGTTCATGTCTGGGTTTTAATACTATTAAATTGTTTAGCCAAACATCACCGTTTTATAACTAATATTATGCAATCTCAGATTTTAATACGTACTAACATGTTAAAATGTAAGTGAGTTTAATTCAAAAAATTATTGTTTATATATTAAGTTATCAACCTTGATATAATATCTAGATCAGGGATTGTTAAATTTTTTAGTTAGTAAAAGGTCGAATGTATTTACTTTTCCATTGAATCTTGAATTTTTTTCAAAGCTTGAATTAAGTTGGGAATTAATGAATTCTTCATAGTAAATTGATAATTCCTCACTGTTTCCACTTTTCTTTTTTGATTATACGAAATATGAATTGCTTCACAAACCGATTATATGTGATTTTGAAATACGAATCATTTTCAAAAATTTTTCTGTGTTATCTTCTTTATACGACAATACTTCGTCAAAGCTTAAAACTGATTTTGAAGTTGAAGCAACAGATTCTTCCTTCTATTTCTTTAGTCTTTTACCTTTTATTATTGATTTTGGATCCTCAAAATCTGAATCCTCGCAAACGCTACTCTTCGACATAACTAATAATGTTTCCTTTAAAGCGCTTTGATAGATTTTGATATACCCGTGATAATCTATTGATGGTAATAGACTTGACAAATCTTGAAAGGATGACTTATATTATTTTTTACGTATCATATGATGTGACGATTCAGTCTTTTATGAAATCAGTTTGGAATTACAAAATGTGCTTGAAATGAGTTGATCTTTCTTTGAAAGCTCTTTGTCTAGTTATTTCATTTGAAGATACGAGTTTGCGATAATTGTATATAGATTTTTGTTGAAGCAATTCTGTTTGTTTTCCGATTGTGAATAATGATATTGCACTCTAAGCTTCTGCCTTTTATTAAGTATAGAAAGCGCTTGCGAAATATTTGTTATATAAAGCGCATTTGTTTTGTAAATTTATTGATATTGGAAACAACCGTACGATGTTGACGCCAAGCATTAAGGTATATTTGAAACCTTTAACGACATGTACCGGAACTGTTGCCGTTTTGCCAAAT
>JAQGAW010001028.1:0-22017 GCA_034698025.1 Phthiracarus crinitus | reverse complement strand
ATGTTTGGGTGGGATCCGGGAATGTTCGGGTGGGGTCCGTGTATGTTTGGGTATATTCATTTCTGGCTACTAGCGGTTGACTTTAGTATAGATACCTTAATTTATTAGAATAAAATTAATTTACAGTTCATTACTTTCTTTGAAAAATTTTTTTAAACTTTAAAAATTATTTTTAATAATTTTAGTTGTACCCGAGGATTGAGTAATGCCGAATACTTGCTTTTTTTCCCCGCCGAAGGCGGGCTTAAATTCTAGTTTAAGATATACTGTAATACAATTTGTTGCTTTATATTAAAATTAGTGTGATTAAGGTTCTAAATCAACTAAAAACTTAAATGGACTTAAATATATGTTTTATAATTAAAATCACATTTGAATATTTAGAATTCACCAAACTTTTTACCGAATTGTTGTCCAAACCGTTGTAACTATTCTTTTCAAAAGATTTATTTCATAATATAGCCGAAGTGTTTTAAAAATGGTATAGATTATTTAGGTTGTATGAAGCTAAATAAACAAAAGAATTTAAATGCTTTAATTTAATCCAAACATTCTCTGGGACTCCACTTCCTTAGAGTAGGATCTTTAATTTGATTCGTGTATTGCCATGTAGGGTTAAGTGATGTTATATAGGGATAGCTGGGTTGGTTGTTGTCTATGTGTATAGTATGGGATGAATGTTTTGATTAATATTTTTATTTTTTTCCTTTGTGGAAACTGATACTGTTTTCTTAAGACGAACGAGGGTTTAAATTATTAATCTTAATAATTTTAAAAATTTATTGTGGGCCTTAAAATTATAAAACCAGACCCGAACCGACCGACAGATACCAAAAACTTCCTTAGGCTTACTTCCCACTATAGGAATTTGAATATCATAATATTTTTATAATAGATGACATAAATTAAAATTTATTAAAAATATATAAAAAATTATTAAAATTTGACAATAAATATTAAATATCAGTAATAATCAGACCCGGGATATTTGGATAAATAAAATTTTAAAATTTGGTGGTTATTTGGGAACAAAAATTAAAGAATTTGGTGGTTACAAAAACGCAATTTCTCCTTTTCAAAGTTACTTTATTGTTACGTTTCTTATCACCATATCCCTTAAGCATTGAAAAATTTACAGTATATTTAATACAAATTACACAAAATTTAAATTTCAAAGATTTGGTGGTTATATTGAATTTTTGGTAAATTTGCACAAAATCTTTTTGAATATATTGAAATCCTGAAATTTGGTCAAAAATTTTTTTAAAAAATTTTAAAAATATATATTCTTATCCAACATATTTTTATACTATTTATAATTAAAAACCATTGTTCTATCTTTAACCATTTAGGAGATAAAAATATTTTTATCAAAAACCTATTTATTATTTATATTCCCCTATACAAATTTTCAAAATTCGTCTTCAGCCAAATTGCTTAGAATTTTAAAATTATTATGATTAGACCCCGGATTTTTTGTTAAATCAAAAAAACTTGTAACAACATCATATTACCAAAAATTGTTTTTACAACAAAATTTTTAAAAAATGCACTTTACTGACAAAATTTATGTAAGAATAAATAAAAATTAGTAAATACACAAGAAATTAGTTAAATTTGGTCAAATTTTTAAAAAATTTATAATTTAAAATCGCTTAGTTTTTTAAGGGGGTGTTATTTTTGTAAAGAAAAAAATCTATTTTTAAAATTTTGGTTTGTTGTACAAAAAATTATTCTAAATACTATGAGTTTACTGCTCCCATTGAATTTTAAAAAAAAGTCTAAATGTGATTATTGTGATACTCATAACTTTTTATAATGATAAGTGATGAAAAAATTAATTTTTGCTTTCAACAAAATATATAATTTTTAATAACAATATAACAACAAAAAAACCAAAATTGTTTTAACAAAAAATCCGGGGTCTAGTTATAATTAAAATATTTGTCCAGTAAAGATTAAGGGTTAACGAAAATCTTTAACTTTTAACAGATTAAAATCTCTAATATTTGGTCTGTATTCAAATTTGTTGATTGAGAAAAATTAAATCAGAATTTTGATGAATCAAATATTGTAAAACACCTGAGCTAATAATAAAATGCAAATCACCTGACTTTTAAAAAAACTATCTGACAAAATTTAAATAAATAAATAATTTATAAACTATTCAAAATAAATATATTTTACAACTTATTCATTAAATTAAAATCATACTTTAATAATAAGCTTTTTAGAAAATTATTGTCTGTTCGAAATGAATTTTTTGATTATTAAAAAAACTTTTGAAATATTTTCTTTAAAATGTTTTATTTTAAACCAATTCGTTTTTAATCACTAATTCAAAAGGGGATTTTCCACTTCCATCACGTGTCTTCTTATTATCATTAATTTATTATAAGTTGAACAAAAAATTCATTATCTCTAAAATGACTATAAATCAGTTTTGACCCGAAAGTATCAAAATGAGTGGTTTGTCCTTCGTTTCACATGAATGTGCTTTATTGGGTTAGGTCTGGTTGGGTCGGGTTAAAGACTATCGGATTTGAGTAGGGTTTAAACTTTAAACTTGTCATGTTCGGGTTAAAAAATTTAAGGATTTACTAGTCTATTAAAGAGTTTATACTTTATTTCCTTCTCTTCCGCCTCTTCATCATCTATTATTTTTTCTTATTCCTAAACATAGCTTATATCTATCTATACGGCGTGAAAATGTGGACCAGATTTAGGCTCGTAATATCGGCTGACAGGAGGCGGTGGCGGCACTTCTAATACCTGCTGCTGGTGACAGGCGAATCCTATCATCTGATCCATTGGCAAACGGTATTTAATAACACAGACTGCGTGTATGAACGCAACTATTGTTATACTGAGCATATAAACATACCTGTTGTCGAGATATATTATAGTACGAAAAAGGTACAATATTTGATAAAAAGAAAGTTGTGAATAGAGTTAAAGAAATCAAATTACAAGCAGTATTACGAAATCCTTTTTACATTCATAGAACAAAGAAGCGCATAACTTTTTAAAGTCTATCACCAGAGTATTTGCTAATTTTTGATTTCATTAATTAAAAGCATATTATTAATCTCCATTTTTCGTATTACATAAAATGGAGTCTATTTAACTCCATATATAATTGCTATTTTTATATTATATGCAATAAATCCTATTTTTATAATTTAAAAGCTAAAATTATCGTTTAAATCCGATGAGATATGTGAACACTTCAAAATTTTTATTAAATTTCTCTACTAAAAAATTACTACAGTATTATTCGTTCAATTATTTAGAAAGAAGAGAGTAATTAAAAAATTTAGATGTAGAAAAATTTGATAATTATTCAAATAATAAATAACTTAATTTAAAAATTAATGCTTTTAATACTATTTTTGAGCTATTTTGAAGCGCTATTTATTAAGTTAATGAAAACACACGCACGTACGCATAGTGAGCTAACAACAGAGAAATGATTGAAACGGTTTTCCTGAATATTCGAGTATTAACTTCCATATATTTGACTCTTCGCCGCTTTAAATGTATTGTTAATTTTTATATATTTTCGAGATAATAATAAAAAGAAAATCTTTTTAAAATTTTAACTATAAAAAAGTATAGGATTTTTATTTTTTAGCAAACTTTATGTTTGATAATTTATATATAATAATTTTAATGCTAAAAACTAAATTAATATTTTTATGTTACGTATTTCGTTAAAATTAGGAAAACTATATTCACTAAAAATATATTTATTTTTCTACAGGAAGAAGACAGGGAATATCAACATTACACAAGAACTTATTATGCACTAAAAAATTTCCATTTAAAAAGAGATAAAATATATATATATATTTATACACATACACACACATGCATACTAGAGATGTATAATATAAAAAGATTTTTTGATGTATATTATACGTAATATGAAATACGATACAAACTTATGCCAGTTTTATATAAAACTATATAACTGTATAGAATATCTTATTGACCCAATCGATAAAAAACTTACTTACTATGCCATACTATACATGCATACGCATAAAGCTCAATACTTTGCTCTCTCACTACCAAAACTGCTACAACTACTCGCTCTTTACTACAAGTTACGACTAGTGAATGATACATTTCCAAGTAGTAAAGTGAATAATTAGGCGCATCATTATTGCGCTTAATGATAGGCAAAACGAATTAAATTCATCAAATCATTGAACTAAATATTTATTTATATAATGCCCCGCCAGAAAAATATGAGTAATGATATTTTGGTTGGGGATATCATATCATAGATACATAAGAAGGTAATTTATTATATGCGAAAAAATTTATACTTTAAACATAAATATATAACATAAAATCGATAACAACACATATATACAGATATTTTCTAATCTATTTATTTATTTATATATATTTACCCCATAAATCACTTTGATATTGCGATGAGACTGTATTACCGAAAAATATCAATAAAAACGTGAGCCCAATGAGCCAACCGAACACAATCAGTGTCTTTAGATGCTGAGTGGCGGCGGCTATCAGTCCGACCACAAGCACGAGGTCGAGCAACACAAACACTAGCGCCGAATAGTCCGGTGACGGCATGTATGGAAAGCCGAACAGTTTCAATATCGACACCAGAATAAAGATTAATATAAGCACAGCCAATAATGTGCGCGAAAAGTGTATACAAATTAGCGTTTTTGCCATCACTTTAATTGATTTAAGCATTTAGAGTAGAAAAACGCGTGTAAGAAAGCTATAGAGCCGGTACACGAAACAGCGAGAGTAAACGAGAAAAGTTGCGCCGATGAATGAGCAATAATAAAGCCAATACGAAAATATGTTCATATAATAAATTGAAGCACACAGACAGCATAAGCATATATATATGCGATTAGAATCGAAAGACACTGATAACAATATTTCGTTCATATAAAAAACGGAACAAAAAATAAAAGTATAAAACTAGTTGTAACTGTAATTGTTAACACATTTTATATTATAAGAAGATTTATATAATATTTTTTACATGAACACAATATCATCCGCTATTGAGCTCTCTTACACATACACTCTCTCATCGCTCTCTCTTTTATCTCTTTCTCGTTCTCTCTCTCCTTAACTCTCTCTCTCTTTAACTGTTTATTTCTATACCACTTTGCGATATCACACGCAATCCAGAAGTAGAGAAGAAAAAGCAGGGAAATTGTTGTGGAGAGCGGAGAGAGAGTGAGAGCAGAGAGACGGAGATACGAATCTAATTCTCTCTCGCTTTATGGTGAAAGAAAAGTGTTGTGAACAGAAAGAAAGACACAAACAGTAGTGAGGAGAGAGAGAGATAGAAAGAAAAACAGTACCAAATCGATTGCGATCACTTGAAAATGTTTTCATTGTGATCGCTGTCGCGTTTGAGATGTGTTCCTCACGTCTCTCTTCAACTCTGCGATGAGGTTCACGCCTACTATTGAGTTATTCCTATGTTAACAGTTTTCCTCCAGTATAAGTACATTGCGTTGCGAGAGAACGGAGAAGTAGAGGCAAGAGAGGGATAATACGGAGAGCGAGTGTGTGCGAACGGGAGAGCGATGTAGTGAATGGTAAACTGGGAAAAATCTAGAGAAACACAGCGGTGTATGTGATGCGATGCTCCTTAAGGCGTCGCTATCGGTCTCTTAAATATTGCATTTAATAGCGTGTGTTATTTTCTCGCTTTTTTCTCATCTCGCTCTCACTCTTTTAGATGTGTTTTTATAGCTACCGTTTTAATGGTAAACCAAATGCGGGAATAATTTTCAATTATTTAAGGAATGAAAAGAGAGAGCGTGTGAGAGAGAATGACAGCGTGTTTATTGTTGTGACACAGAGATAGAGAGAAAAGTTTTTTCGTTTAATAATACAAAT
This sequence comes from Phthiracarus crinitus, assembly GCA_034698025.1. Taxonomy (NCBI): domain Eukaryota; kingdom Metazoa; phylum Arthropoda; class Arachnida; order Sarcoptiformes; family Phthiracaridae; genus Phthiracarus; species Phthiracarus crinitus. Next base: position 16,110 of record JAQGAW010001028.1, on the reverse strand, counting down.
CACACGAACATATAATGCAAATAAATATTGATTGCGATGTAGCAGCGGTTAAAAGTTTATTTATGAATGAGATTAAAATAATTGCATTTCCATTAATTATAAGGCAGAAGAGAAAAACACTTGTACTCTAAGCTTAACGATAGTGCACTACATTTAATGTGATGGAGAGACAAATTAATACTGCAGCGCTGCTCCCATTTAGAAACGTTAAGGAAATACAATATTAAAGTTATTTATGTATATATTAATTCAATCAATAAAAGTTTGAGAGAATAAATCACATATTATTGCAAATGCTATACTAATTTGCATATTATTATTATTATCTAATTATATTTATTATTATTCGAAAGCGAGATATATTTCATATGGAAATATATACTGCATATACGATCCGTTAAATAACGAAATGTGTCGGTTAATTGGGAACTATTAATTAACAGTTTTAACGGTTTGATATTATTTTGCATTTTAATTGATAGTTTAATTATTTTGGGTCAACATTTCTAAAGGTTGATTTTTAGCGATACTGTATTTTATTTTTGACTTTTAAACCTCAAGAACTATCGAATAAATAAATTAGAAATTGCAGTTTTATGAAATTTATGAAATTTATCAGTTATTTTCAAAATTTTTGGAGAAAATATAAAAATTAACCGTTTAAGCCGAAACCGATTAATTTTAGTAATCTTTATAAAAATTTGAAAATCTAAAATAACCTGCGCTCGAGATCGTACTAAAAGCGGATATAAGCCAATGATTTCGGCGTCAGTACAGATTTTGTCTCAAATAAAAAAAGGGTTATGTAATCAAACAAAATAAAAATAACTATATTGAAACAATGTTTTTAGTTTTAATATAATTATAAAGGCATTGTAAATTACTGAATAACTAGTGTAACAACAAAATATAATTTAATAAAATTTTAAGAAATTTTAACAATTTTTGTAATAAAAATAAATCTTTAAACAATTTTTACTCTAAATTTTGAAACTATTAATTGACAATTTTATGTATATGTTTCAATATAGTTATTTTTATTTTGTTTGATTACGTAACGCTTTTTTTATTTGAGACAAAATCTGTACTGACGCCAAAATCATTGATATAAGCAGTTGCGGGCGCTTAAACGTTTTTAGCAGATTTTTGCTGATTGGATAAGTGAAAATTTTTATATGCGGATTGAGTGCAGAGGGGAAAAATTATTTTTTAGTGCTGATTAGTTTCAGATCGGGTCATCAATTAACGATTTATTCGCGGATTATCCGCATATTTTTAGCTGATTTGTTGTAGGTTGTGATGGCAATTTAGAGCCTCTGGAGCCTGAACCTAATCCTGAGCCTCAGACTCAGGCTCGTGAAAGAATTTTTGATAGAGGCTCGGGCTTGAGGTTTTCATATTTTTGAGCCTGAACCTGAGGCTTGGGCTCTGCCTCTTAAAGCCTGAAACCTCTTTAATTAGGCTCCAACTTTATAAATTAATTGTTTTAAAATATTTACTAAAAAATTTTAAAGAAATTATTTTTATTTTTCATAAAGTTTAATCCAAAATTTAAAGCAAGTGTATTATAATTAACTATTTCTTATAAAATTAAATCAAAAATTGCAAAATTGCAATAACATTGAATATTAATGTAGACAAATTTTATTACTCATTTGTGGTACAATATATATTGAGATACGAGAGAAAAAAGAGACACAAATCTGATTAAATAACTGCGACTTTATTCGTTTAATGTCTAAAAGCGAATGAATATAAAAGCGGAAAACGTTATTATTTATAAAAATTGTTATTGTTATAAAACGTTTGAAATACGAAATGCTAGAAAAATGTGACAAATAAAATGACGATAAGATTAGATGAGAGACATCTGTCGCTTATGTCTCAATATAAAAAGATTTGAGGCTATGTAAAAATATTATAAATACCATGTTTAACAAGGCTATAGCCAGCGGGCTGTACGAGAATACATTGTAAATGTGAACATATTTAAGAAAAATACTTAAGTATTATGCGGAATATATAAGATCATCAATCTCTTCATCAATTCAATTATATCACTGTATTGTACTAAATTTAGATCTAACTTTCCTACTGTTTTTGCTTTACAAAAATATGATATGATCATAATTATCCAGAGGGGGTGCTTGGTTGACCCCCCTCTAGAATTTTGGAAAAGTTGACCCCTTAACCGAAATTTGGAAAATTCAGGGAAGAGAATAAATTGAAAATTTTGAAAAAATTTTGGTCAAATGTAAAAAAATTGTGCATCAAATCTGATGAGTTTTTGTTACCCCATAAAATTTTGAAAAAAATTTCAAAAAATTATCGTTTAAATTCATCAAGTTTTTCGAGGGTCGTGATTTAGGTTTTTGTAGAGAAAAAAAAATTTTTTAATTTTTTTGAAAAAAATTTGGTCAAAAGGCGGAAAATATTGTTGTTCATATCCGATGAGTTCGGAACCCTCTAAAAATTGAGATTTTATGTATCTGATCCCCCTAGAGATTTTGAGTCTGGGTAACTATGGATATGATTTAATAATAAATAACATCAGAAAATAAAAACGAGCTATATATGGTGTGCGGACAATACAAGAACAAAGTATTCTTTATTCTTATTTTATTTCTTGCGGTCAATAAGGCGTGTGGGCAACAGACCGTAAAATACTTACATTAAATTTTTATTTAACAAGATAAGACAGAATTATTTAAAATTGGCGGATATCCTCAGACAATCCGTAGCGGATAGTGGACAATACAGAAAATTGTAAGTACTAACACTTATCGAATCATATCATAGAAAATTTTGAAGATGAGTACGGATGGATAATCTTAATTGAAAATTTTTGCGATGTATGCGTGAATAACCCTATCGATGCCGACAATAGGCAACAATCAGACGACTAAAAAGCAATACTTGAAAGAAACGACACATATACTATTCATTTGTTACACTTTATTTCTTATTTTATTATCCCTTATTCTATTACACTTTTCAAGTCAGCAACAATGTGACAACCGAGGGAGAACTGCACCTCTTTGAAAACGTTCTACCGCTCTGGAAATGGATAATAAACCTTCGATAGGACGACCCCTAAAGTACTGGCGACAGAGCGGAAACCGAGCCTATAAATAAGCGTGCAATGGTCAGCAAATAGTGAGTTGCAGTTGGATTTCTCACTATCTATGGTTCTCATCCCAGTCACAGAACGAGAAGTGTCAGTGTGAGCGTTGTCTCGTTGCATAGTGTATCCATATTTATCATAATTAAGAGTTCCAACTATTTAAAAGTTTCCATTTATTTCAATATAAATTGTTAATATAAACAAGAATACATTATTCAGTTTAAACGAAAACCATAGTCCACAGATCTATGTATTTTGTGATATTTCGCTCATTATAAATTTGTGTCGTTTCGATAATTATCTCTATTTTTGTATTTCAAATTTTGTTAAATAAAACTGTTTTCGTAAACATGAAATAACTAGTGTTCATTCAATTACATACATTAACAATTCGATATCAAACCCTAGACAACGAGCCCGAAACTAAACAATATTAAGTGCTTACGTAATAGTGCGGCACACAGCCCGTATTACAATGCGAATTATAGAATTTTCGTTTTTCCACTGCCATTTATACCTCCAGCACTTGGGAGTCGAAACATTGAGATACAAAAAAGTTTTTATAATTTTATTTCAAATAGAAAATTTTTTAATTTTAGCGGTAGGAATCTTACAATTTATTGTATGAATCTCTACAAATCTTAAATACATGACACAATTTCCCAAATCCGATTATTAGTCATTTATTATTTTGAATCCAATAAAATATAAACTTTGGAACCGAAACCCAAACTTCTATAAAGACTTTATTATCCAACCGAAAACTAGCACTTATAATATAGAGATTTGCCACCTTTTGTCAACATTTTGTGTAATCAAATATTGATGCAGTCGAACAAATCTTACAACTTTTAAAAATTATATTATCTGAATAAAAATAACCTTAAAGCCAACATTAATAAATTTCTAAAGAAATTATTTTCAAAATTTACACGTCGCTACTAAAACAAAATAACTCGCACAACAAATTACAATGAAAACAATGGTGAAGTTTGATAACAAAGCGCAAACATTTTTCAAGAAAAATAGTGATGCAATTTTGTTTTGTTCAATGAAGACAATAGCGATCTATGTTCGCAACTATATCTAAATTAAAAATTAGTTATTTCTAAATTGAACACTAAAGAGAGAATATATAATTTTTCATAAAAAGCTGTTAAAATAATTTTCGATTATTCCATTTTACGTAAACAAAACCTGTTTATTATTACGGCAGACATTACCGTAATGTCATATACATAAGTGCTCGAGTGGATTGAAAAATAATGATCAAAATTATAAGAACAGAGCTAGACTTAACAAAGCCCCAGTAAACAGTTTTAACAGCAGCTAAACTACCACTAGCATTATAATTAGTATAATTACGCAATTAATATTCATCAAAATATAATGCCAACTGACAATATTAATGACTTAATTTTAAACCCGGCAATAGACATAAACAGTTAAAATTAATAGCGAGGAAAATTTTATGTTATCAAAACTTTTAGAAAACTTTTCCGTTTGTCTCTCTCCTGCTTTCAACTAAACAAAAAAACTGTCCCTCACATTAACGCAGTTACCAAAAAAATGTAATTTCACTATGTTTTCCTTTATTTTCTCAGTTTAAATTAATTTACAAGACATGCCGGGAAATCGCGAAAGAGAGCGGAGTGAGTGAAAGTGAAAAAAGTTGATATAAATTACTTGTTACAGAAATTGTTAAGAAAGCGGCAGCGAAAGCGTGTCAGTTTATTATTAAAGAATCATGAGAAATAAAATTAGGCCTTAAATATTAATAACAAAGTTTGCAACGCGTTTATACGAATTCGTCGGCGCATTATTTATATCTATCTTTAATATCAATCTTTCTCTTTTGACGTCAATACAAAGCGTGCATCAATTTTTAATATCTTCTCGGTTGTGTACATGCTTTAGTCGCCATGTGATAGAAGAGAAAGAACGGCAGAAATTTATTTTTTGGATATTGAAGCGTAGAGTATAAGTTTAAGATGCAATTTATATATTATATTCTATGTGCGTATAGAAAAATTATTTGCTAAAAGCGTTAAGAGTAAACACTTTTAGGGAGAAAACGGAGTGCGAAAGTGTGAATTGTTTATGCAAATATCGTTGGATATTTGGATATCAACAACAAAAATTTGATTCCATCAGCATATAATTTGTTCGCTCGTTTCGCAATAAAGTTTATACAATTCAGTCAACTATTGGCTCAATTAAATTTTAATCAAAAATCGTAAAAATATTTTCATCCCAGTTCTGTTTAAATTTAAAATATTTTCTAAATTATAATTACATGATTTGATTAATGAGCGCAAAATAACAAATTATTCAAAATTTTTAATAACATTTACTGTATGATTACGAAATCGAAAACTGAAGCCATTTGTGAGGAAAATTTCGTATAAAATTAATAAAACATATTTAGTAAATTCAAAAGATAACTTCAAATTACGGAATCAAAAAATAATAATTCCAATTAATGCAATTAAATGCAAATCTTAGTGATTAAAATTTCAATGTTTCTAAATTGTAACACTAGTTAAGCGAATATTGGATGGTTCGTGGCGTTACCACTGGAAACCAGTGTCTGAGCAACAATTTTCTAAAAATTTAAAATAGGCTTGAAATTTAATAAGGCTTTTGTTGTGTGTCTGTGTGTATGCGAGCGCTGATATATATCTAACATTAGATTTGCCTGAACATAAAATTGATTAAAAAAATTCTTACGGGGGATTTATGCTGCGTTTGGGAATTAGCTTTCAGAAAAATAGGAAGCACTCATTTATCGCTATTTGGCGTAAAACATACGTTACATTAACTTTTAAAAACAAATTTTCGTCTGCGAATCATGTTTAGTGCGATTCTAAACATAAAATTTAATAATAATTGGGTCATATATGTATTTATAAAGATATGATACTTGCCGTTTGAATGATTCTATATTTTTGTTTTAGTCTATGTTAAGGTCTATATTCTTCTCATTTTTTAAAACTAAATATTTTAAGATATTAACGTTATAAAATCTCACATTTTCAATGAATAGAGTAATTCAATAAAATAATGCGCAAATAATTTTATTGAATCGAATATCCATATTAAATTAAAAAAGTGTTTTACGATAGAAACTTACAACACTTGAAAACAGACTACTCTCTAGTATACTCATTATATAAATGGATTTATGAGGTTTTTTAACAATTTAATATTCTATTCTAGTTATTACGTCCAAATATAGTTTACAAAATATATTTACAAATTTCATAAAATATTTTTTATGATATATTATAGTATTGAAAGAGTATTGTTTTAATTTTTTTAAACCATTTAATAAAACTATATTTTAAATAATATTAATAACATAATAAAATTAATATATTCTAAATTAAAATTGGGGTGAAATTTCATTTCATATATTTCATGTGATACTAAACCAAAACGGTAATCATTTCCTTGATTCATGCAATCACCATAAACCAGTACATTCGTTCTCAGTTTGATTATCTATTCACGCAACTCTCAATTCGCTAATATAATTATATTTCATATAAAATATACGGAACTAATGATCGGAATTAGGCTTAACTTGGAATTCACAAATCACTTTAATTTCAACAAAAAATAAAAGAACAAAACAGTCTTAATAACAAAACTAAATTTTTAATAATAATAATGGCTGAGTAACAACAAATCAATGCATACCAATCAATCGCTTACAAAGTATTTTCATTGTAGTTATAAAACATCAAATTTAATAAATCTTAATTATATTTAAAAATAATCTGTAATAGTTTGGAATACATTGAAATGTTTTACGCAAGAATATTCTCATCAAAAAATGCCATTCGAATAATACAAATATGAAAACTAGAAACCGCTTAAATCAAGATAAGGGGATTTTTCTGTCGCTGTTCATATATAATAATGTGCTCGCAGTTAACGATTTATTTACAAATTTTTATTCACTATCTTTTTTATATCCCTGAATATAAAAAATTGAAACACTAAATATTATATTAAAGTTGTCAAAGCGCTGTCAAACTGTCACAGAATACTGGAATTTTTATGCCAAACAATAAAATGACTGGAATAATGTATGAGAAAATATTAATTTATTCTTCTATCGACGCGTCACTCTCGATAAAGTTATCTTACAAACACAGCAATATTGAATGGTGAGCCATATAAACAATTTTCGGCTTAACTATTCGCGAGATAAACCGACAAAAATGTTAATGTTTCTATAATATTGCCTGTTGTATAGATGTTGATTATATGGAATTTTATCAAATTAATATTTGAATATTAGTCATTTTTAAAAATCCATTTAATAAAATTTGTTACAATTTTGATAAGATTAGATCACTAAAAAAATTTTCAATGAATAATTAAAAATTTGCTTTTTGACTCTGAGTAAAGTTTGCTTTAATCAATTGGTAGTTAAATGAAAATTCTCAATAAATAAAATTAAATAATATTTCTTATAATCGAGAAATAATAGCTTACAAAGTAAAATAAGAATATTAAGAAATATGATAATTAAAGAGATATTTCTTAATAATCAAATAGGTTTACAAATTTTTTCCATATTATTGATAACAAAATTTTTAAAGATAACTTAAATTTTTTGGCACAAATAAATGTATAATCTTTAATACGTTACTCTAAAACATAATAAATATTGCTAATTTAAAAGATGAAACGTAAAATGCTCGATGTGTTTGGTTTTGGAATTTTAACTCAATTTCCATTTGCTTGACTCTTAGTTTCAGATTGAATCGAAATATATAATTAACAAATAAAATAAATTTTGCAATCAACAACTGTTGCCCGCTTTAAGCACATGTATAACCAGTGCAGTGTTAGTTAGAATCGAAAAGTTTCACGAAAATTTAATTAAAAATCTAATCACATGGGAAAATAAAAATCAATAACAGAAATCAACTTATCTCTGAAAACTTGGCACAACAAATAAATTGTTTTCTTGCCGCACATATATATTAAATACAAACATTGAAAAATACCCTAAACTCTATAAATGTTTGCTTTAAAACTCGCGAAAAAATCGGTAATCCATTCGAATGAAATCAAAAACAAATACACTCTGCCAGCTATCAAGAGATGATTGAGGAAAATAAGAAAATTCTTGGAGAGTGTGGGCGATTAAGGGAATATGCAAGATAAAGGCTAACCAAAAAAGACGGAAAAAATATATTACATATGCGTTCAACAACAAAAAAAATTGCAACCAAAAAAGTTTTAACTTAAAGAAAAGAGAAATATATATTCGCCGACTATGATACTAGTAGTTGTGGTATCGATCTCTCGAATGCTTAGACAATCAATATATACCCATTTTTTCTTCTGTTGTGTACATGTATATATTACGGAGAGGCAGCAAAAAAATACGGAGAGTATCTTATCTGAAAGTCTAAAATGCCTTAATCTCGTACAGTACTACCCACCGAAATATACGTCTCATATATATCTCGTATATACTTCGGGTACTTTTTTCTTATTTATTTCGAGAGAGCTATTGTGCAGTTCGTAATTGAGTTGAGAATAAACAGATTTATTAAAGAGACACACAAACAGCGCAGCACGAAACACATACACGAAAGCGCATACAGCTAGAAAAAAATATATAAATAAAAAACTTTTTACTCTCCGTTTTTTTTATTTTGTTATTACTTTTTGTTTAATGTTCGAAAAAGCAGAAAAAAATTCTTTATTCCTCTCTCTCTCTCTCTCTCCTCTCTCTACTCGTTCTTCGCTATTTGGTATAAATTTGAAAAATAATGTTGCGCCACACTATCCAGACTGGAAGAACAAAATCTCTTTAAAATGTAGTGGCAATTTTTTACAGTCTAGTTGTTTTTTGTTTCCTGTCCAGCAGTAAAAAACTATAATAAATAAATTCCTTATTTCTTATCCGATAGTTTTGAAACACACACACACACTCTTACACACACATATAAACACAGAGAGTTTTTGGTGGAGTTTTACTTGGTTTGGTATTTAGAATAGAAATCTTTAGGTTTGGCTATAATATAAAGTGGGATTTTAAGGCAGTGATCATCTTCTCACGTAAAAAGTTTACTAAAAACATCAATTGTCTTGCGACACAACGAACTGCTGCACACTCTTTCGCTCTATTGTTAGACGTGTAAAGTACGTGTGTAACTGTTTTTTTCGATAGTGATTGCTGCGACAGATGAGGCACACATGTAAAATCAATAAACTCAATTTTAACAATGGTCATCATAGACTAAAGGATATATAGATTGAAATTTTATACACTTTTATAGAGAACAGTTTCGGTGCATAAGTGTTTTTGGTGTGTTTTCGAGGAATAACATTAGTAAATTTTATAGTATAAAACGGGATACATTTATCTTTAAATGTAGTCTTAAAGGGATTTCGAAAAACTAAGTCATAAACATAGCAATAGGAATAAATTTTAACTTTCCATCGAACTTACGACTTCGACTGATATATATTATTGGTCCAAATGTTTAATATTTTTCATTAAAGTAATATCTGGCGTTTTTTCAATTATTCTTTTAAAAATAAATCAGCAAAGTTTAATCTAGAAATTTTCTGGAATGATATAAACGAGCTTTAAGTTAAGTTACATTTACTTTAAGTATAAGTGTGGATACTTTATTTAAATGGTCGATTTAGACCATTACTATGAAATTCGTTTGAAACTTTATATTAGTTTTGATGTAAAACTGAATCCAGTTCTGACATTAAATAGATTTTCTAAATCTTAAATTTCCAGCAAATGGTTTAATACTATTTAGCATAAACTCCGTAACATTAATAGTAATGAATGATTAAATGAAAACTTGCTGAAAATAGTGGTGAATGCGGTGATACTTCTTAGGTTTTGTTTAGTGACACTCTTCTGGAATGAAGCGTAAACAGTGACTAAAAACTAAAAACTTAAACTTTTATTGTGAGCGCCGTTATGCGTAATTTTGTTAAAAATATTCAGTAATTTGTTTGCTCTTAAAGCGTTCAGTTCAATATTGATTTGTTAGCAGTATTTTTCATTATTATTTTTATAATGCAATGTTAATTATTTTCATATATTTAAATAACAAAATTGATTCGATTTAACGGTTAACTGTGTGCAGTATTTGTGTGCCATAACTCTTGGAACCGTTGGTTTGATTGGCACAAGTCTGGGCAGGTGTTCGCCTTTAATGTAACAATTGATTGTAAGCATGTTTTGCTTTTAATTTATTAAAAATATATTTGAAGCGATAGTCACGCGTTGTGTCCCTTTATTGGTGCCAACACCGGTGCCACTGACCCCCAGGTTTCCCTTAGGTTTGGGCGTTTGGTTTGGGGTGGAATCGTCGCGCACTTCGTTTGGTAACGTTTCACTTCTCCTGCGTTGCAATTCGTCGGTCGCTATCACTGTGTTATGTATTAATCGATAACGAAAAGAATTGATTAATAAATAACACGATTTATAATAAATTATTTAAAATTTAATAATTTTCATAAACATATTTAAGAGCAAAATGTTTTTAAATACAGTACATATTCTAAACTGATAAGTAAACGTTAGAAAGTCTAAATAATATATAAATTACGATTTTTATTATAACGTTTACAATTTTAATTTGTTTATTTTTGGCTTTACGCCACTAAATGTTCAAAGAACATGTTAGAAACTGTCTTAAGACTAATTAATTTATTATCTGTTGTACAATACTTCCAATTAAGTTTATATAAAAAATTCTAAAATTAATTGATTTAAATTACTTCACTAAACTTAAATTATAACAAATACTATAAGTTGTGATTTTAAAATTGAATTTTTATATAAATTTTATAAGCCCAAAAAGCAAAGTAATTCATTAATAATTTTAAACTTACAAAGTTATAAGACAAATGTTAATTTAGAATATTAATACAGTAATGAGCAATATATCTGAATTAGAAAAGAGTTCTGTTTTAAAAAAGAGTGACTATTTTTCTTGGATTGAAAAAATTAATAAATTCTTTTAACAAGATTTATAAATTATAAGTTGAATGCGTTGATACTAGAAATAAATGAAATTTGCGAATACAAAAATCAATTGAATAAATAATATTTCATTTAATTTTAATGTAATTGTATATTGCATTCTTATATTATAGTTACTTGAATCTTAACTTTTATTAATACAAAAGACTTTGTGCTTATAAACTCTTGTCAAAAATCTTATTATAAGTTTATAAAATTACATTTTTTGTGATGTTTAAGATGAATGCTTTTTTGCATGTAAATCCATATACAAAACTGATGTTAGCAAAAACTAAGAAAATAAAAGTGAACTCAGCTGCGAGCGTAGATTAACGAAAAGTGTCAAACGTACTAATTATATAAATTTATATATATGTGTGTGTATGTAATACAAAAGAAAGATCAAATTAATCGTCTTGTCGAATGTTAGGGCAATTACGTGAGAGTTTTAAAGCGGAAGAGATAATGTTTGAAGTAAATCCCGCATCAGTGAGCGCGCAGTGTAATAATAATCTCTTATTGTTAGCCAGAAAATTAGTATATGACACTATAAAAACAAAATAACATTTTTTTAGTTTTTAGGATCGCCTCTAAATCAGATCATCCAAAGACAATAATAAGCGAACGCGAAAAAGTATTATATACGTAAAAGTTTATCATACAGAATGGGTTTATACACTCAACTGCTCTGTTTTCATTAATTTAATAGTCGGCTAACATATCAACAATCAAATTAACGCATTGCTTCGGGTGTTTTAGTTCAAAGGTTGTTCAGAGTAATTTCATTTTATTTGAGATTTGATTAAATTTTTTGCTGTTTGATTGTTTCAACGCTTGTATAGAAAATTTGTGACACATAACAAATTTGTTATGTGTTATGAACATTCGCGAAAGTTTAGCAAATTTTTATTCTAGAAGATAGCATTTGGCAAAAATATATTATTTATTTGATTAAAGCTGGATAACGCGAAAAATAAATAAATAATAAAATTTTATTTACTTAAATAAATGATAGAAATGTGAGATAGAGATGGAGAGGAAAGAGTAATTTCATATGAAAACAAAATAAAGAAAAGAATATATTCAAAAATAATTTTTGTTCTTTTCTATGTTAGTTTTTCTTTTACGCTCAAATTATTCTGAGATGGAATTTTTTCCTTAAGCAGCGATACAACAGTAGCATAAAATCAAATTTAAGCTACTTTTCTCGAAATGATAGATAAGATGGATATAAGTTAAAAGTGTAAATAATAAGAGATGGAGCGAAGAGAAATTCGAATATTCTGTAAAAGTAACCAAAATATATTATACAACTGTAAGATATATACAACTACTGTATATGTTATGCATTCAAAAGTTATAATGTCATAAAAAGTCATAGTATTTCATAATATGCATTATACACACGGCTCGCAACGAAAATCTTTTATTTTGATACATTAAACTGAACGGACCAGCAGTCAAAATATTCAGACACAGCAGAGAAAAGAAAGAGAGAAAGCGTATGTTCGATCTTTGATTGGATTGCAAACGAAACGCAAAGCAAAAATAAATATTGTATTCCTAGTTGACTATAATATCGCGAACAGTTACTATGCCGGTCACACATACACACACACACACAACTAGAGAGACACACAACTCTGAACAAACACACACTTTCACTCTCTTTCTCCTCTCAGCTGCATCTCTATCTTTTAGTAGTAGACAGCAAAATCGAAAATACAAAGTAAATCCTCTTTTCTTTCTGTTTTCTCTGAAAACACACATTCAGTGTACGGTATATACTGTGCACACATCTCTCGATCCCTAGCTTTCTATCTTATTTATTACCATAAACATGACATCTATTGTTTTACAATTTAGTTAACCATTCGACTATTATAATTTTTCTTATCATAGCACACACAGAGATAATGCATGAAATAACTTTAAACGATAGCATTATTGAAACATATTTAAAATAAATAACTTATACTTTAGGTTAACTGATATTAAACTGAGTTTACTTATAAAGACAGATAGAGACACAGTTTTTACTGTTTTTATTGTCTATTAAAGGCCAAATAAAATTGATAGACAAGAATAGGTCACACGAGTCTGCGAAGAGAGTGAGTGAGAGAATGGGAGAGCAGTATTGAAAGGATTTCTTTCATATCATCAGCGCGTAAATATATAAAGTAAGATTAATGCCGAAGGAATAACATTTTTTCGTTTCTCTATGGCATAGAAGTTTGTGAGAGACTAAAAGCGAATAAGCCATACTAAAGTTCTTTTAGTAGTAGTAGGAGAAGGACACAGCAAGAGAGAGAAAAATAATCGGTTTATATAAATGAGTGAACAGAGCCGTACACGAAATAATGATTAATAGTTGTAATGACAGATTAGGGTCTCTTTTATAACCGTATACTCTATATAGATATATATTTATTTTATTTCGCTTTCCTCTCACTCTTCTATCCCTCTCTTTTCGAGAACCGTTTTTCTCTATTTTTTTCGCATTATTGAAGATTTTTCATTTAGTTTTTTATGCCGGAGTGAATGGCGTGATCGAAAGAAAGACTGCGCGTCAGTCAATGCGATGGTCAAACATCCGTGAAATTTTTTCCACCAATAGAATGGTCAACTGTCCGAGAAATTCGAGAAAAATTCGTGGATAAGCGGATATTTTGCGCGTTTCTATTTTGCTACTATTTTTTGCTGTACTAATACTGTATAAGGTTTTTTTAATGGGTTGTGTGGATTAAATATTTCGTTTTTCATTTTGGAGAAAACAGTTTCGAAAATAAAGCGTTAATCAAATCGCGTAAAGGATCCCAAGGATTTGATGAGAATCTTTTTATTCAATAACGTGGAAACGATTCCATTGAATATTATTAGTAAAGATAAAATAATTGAATAGAAGATTATGAAAATGAAAAAAATTAGGTTCAATTATTTCACACATAATTAATATTTTATTTTTGAATAAGTACCAGGTTTTACAAGATGTGGGAAAATGTTATAAAAAGTTTTTACATTTTTCTAGAAATTATTACTTTTTTTATTGAAAAACATTTTCTCGAAAAATATTCTCATAATAATTTTTATTTTTATTATGAATTTTGTTTGAAAATAATATTTTTGTTAATGCATTAAATTAATTGGTTATAAAAATGTCATAAAAATCTTTGTTTTTATGATAGAATTCCCAGAAATACTTGCATATTTATGATTTAATCATTACTTTTCACTTCTAACTTATGAATTTTGTGATTCATACTTTAAGGTATAGGATTTATCTGAATATTAGTCTGAGATTGCTGTAAGCATATACTGAATTGAGTTATTAATTATATAAGTTCTTTATCAGTTTAAAATGAGACAGTATTGACTATTATGTGTAACAAAGTTTGAATATAATTATAGCGCTATGAATCGAACTTATAATTCACTAATTCTAAAAAAGATCAAATCATTAATAATCAAATCACTCGTTGTATTATAATTGAACAGTAGTTTAATTGAAATAATATATGAAACTAAAATTAATTATAATTCAAATTAATGGGAATGCAAATGAGTTTTTAAATAATTATAAATTATTTTCAAAAAACTCCAGTAAATGTTTTTTTTATGAATGCTTAAATTATTTAAAGAAATTGTTTTGAAAAATAACAAAATCGCACTCTCTTTTGAATAAATTTGAATCAGTTTTGCAAAAATTTAGAACTCCTACAACACCTCGAGACACTTTAGCAGTTTTTGATGCGAATAAATAACTGAAAGATAGGAGAAATCATCGATACGTAAGTAAAGTGACAATAAATTCGTATGTATTGTAACCTAACTTTATATCGCAATGCTGTCTGTAATTTATTATTCGATGCGTTTTTCATAGAAATTCAAAGCAATTCTGTAATTGCATTAAATTGGAAATTTTTCTCTCATTTTTCCGCCAGTTTTCCGAACAAATAATCTTAACTTTACAGTTCCCATCACAAAACTTTTGATTTAAAATTAAAATTTTGATTTAAACTTTTAAATTCTTTTTATGATTTATTTAATTTATTTTTAAACTCAAACAATTTTATGTTTTAGAAGAATTTCTTTAGCTATTTATTTATTCGCTATACGTTAACAGCATTTTTGTGCAGCATTGGCACTGTAGTGTAATACTGGTAACCATAGACCGCTTGGTGACCGTAAGGGCTTTCGTAAATTCTCTGATTCGCAACCATCATCTTAGCATTCACTCTCGATCGACGTAATTGTCTCCAATCGCGAACCATAATAGCGAGACACATCGCTTCGATGGCGAGTGTCAGTAACACAAGTGTGCGTAGAATTATGAGTGCCGGATATCTTTTCAGTACACGGGAGTACATAAACAATAGCAAATAAAATATGATTGAGACCGCAAAAACCAGTAGAGAAGCGATGTGTTCTTTTATAACCGCAAACAGTCCGATCAGGAATATTACCAAACCAACCTATTTGGCCAAAATTAGTTATCATATAAACAAATTTACGAATTAAACAAATATGATAACAATATTTTAATAAATTATTGAGTGATATAATAATTATTCTAAGTTTATTCTAAAATACCAATGAAATTATTCCCGGTTTTTGTTTCGAATTCGTTTCGGCAACAATTAAAACTATTAATGCGGTTATTATGAGTATTATAAGTGCCAATAATAATGAATATTTAACAAATTTCATGCAAACAGTTTGTGGCACTTTTTCTTCTTCCAGTTTCACTTGTTTCGACGCACTGTACATCATTTTTAAGGTTAACAAAGTTTATCAATAGTTTAAATTAAAATATCATTACAATATTAACACTCATAAGATTTGGTTATAATCAAATATTCAAACAATGTTTTTCGATCCATTACTACTGTTATACGCAAAACCGAAGTTTCACGCAAAACTTAAAATTTAAATAATAATTAATATTTTCTAATTTGATTTTATA
>JAQGAW010001027.1:0-22024 GCA_034698025.1 Phthiracarus crinitus | reverse complement strand
TGAAGTAATAAAGTATAGCAGAGATAGTTTTGATAGATTTGGTGATGATTTGTGTGAAGTAATTATAAGTTATTTATTATTTAATAATTGTTTTCGATTGAAATGCTTTATAACTAGAGTCGTCAAATTAATAAAAGTCCTTTTAATTCAAAGGCCTTATTATTAATATAATAAAATACGAGTACGAATGAGATTAAAATAAGCATTTTGTGACATATTTATTGTTCCAGAAAATCCTGAATTTTACTTTTATCTCCTGAAAATGCGCGTTATTACGGAATTTAATTTTTTGAAAAAGTAAATGATTTTTTACCTGATTATTGTTTGGTTAAATTCGAAATTGTTTTGTTTATTTAACATTTACATGCAATTAACGGGAAGTAAGTATTAAGAGAAATAATTTAACAATAAATAATGATATGCTTTGCACAAATATTACAATATTACAGAAATTATTATTAAAAGCAATTTACAGAAATGAGAAAAATTGATGTTTAACAGGACTTGAATATTTCTGAATAATAGGCCAATATTTATGTGCGTTACACTTAGTCATAAGCTTTAGGAAGTAGCTGTGTATTTATCATCAAATGATTTAACTGATTTTTTTTTGATCCAAATTTATTTAAAATCTTTACTTAATTAAAAAGTGTAATATTTATTTAACATAGCATACATAAAAAATACAACAAACATATTCTTTACTTAATCGACATTGTTTTTGTGGTTTAAGATTTTGTGTAAACAATGTTGTAATTTACTATAAATTAAGTCTATCAAAACTGCAACTAATTTCATAAAAATCTATCTTATTGTTTGTTAATTTACTTTTCAATATAATAATTACATAAAAACTATACTAATCAAAGACTAATTGGATATAATTAATTTTTTAAGTAAGCATAGTTAGTATATTGCGTTGAGATCTAATGCATGAAATTTCGTCTCAACATAGTTTGGATTGACTCTAATAGAAAGTTGATATATTAGTTTATAGTTTAATCAAAAGATGGCATAAATGTATGTTAAGATTATATGTGTCGTTATAGTGATATGTAAACACAATATGGATGTTGATGTGTATACGTGTTCATTGTGTGATGTTTTACATGTGCTTTTTTGCTAACGATATTAAATTTTAAATATTTTATTTAAACAGTTAAGCACATAATTAAATATGTCTGAAGTATTAAAGTATAGTAGAGATAGTTTTGATAGATTTGGTGATGATTTGTGTGAATTAATATTACATTATTTACCGATTAGTGATTGTTTTCGATTGCAATGCGTTAACAAACAATTCAATACAAATATATTTAATAAACAATATAAACTCACATTATGTGATGAACGATTTGAATATTTTACTTTTAAAATTAACGATTATGAAAATTCAATGATTAAACAGTTGGTTATTAACAATGGATTAAATGGGTGTGAATTGTATATAAACCATGAATTATTGAATTATGTGTTAAATAAATGCAAGAATATTAATCATATCATAATTAAAGACATGAATATGTTATGCGATGAAACTATTAATATAATAAGCAAACACTGTAAGCATATAAAACATTTAACTTTCCATTTGATTCCGAGTAAAATATCTCTAAATTGTTGGAAACAATTTGCTGAAAATTGTCTCCAAAACTTGGAAACTATTTCTAATTATTATTATTATTATTATACTCCTAATGATTCAAATGCAATCAATACGTTAATAAATTTATGTCCTAAACTTAAATCTATTAATAATGAATTCAGAAATTTTGAGAAAAATATAGTTTTAAGCAAAAATATTGAAAGTTTTGGTCGATATATTATTGAACGAAATGATAGATATGATAACATTTCAAGTTTTATCGCATTTTCTTATCTTTTCGCCGAACAATTAAAATCATTATTTGTTTTGTTTTATTCCGACATAAAGAGTGATTTAATAAAAAATATGGCAACATTTAAATATCTTAAATATCTTTCGATTTCGATTTCGTTTTTCAATCAAAAAGATATTGAATCGGTTGAGTTATTAACACTTATTGGTACGAAATGTTTGCGTTTAAAAGTATTAGAGATTCGTTGTGCATATATAACACCATTAGAATTGTTTAATAATTGCTTTCTATCGATTCAGAAATTAATTATAAAATGTGGAAGTTCTTCAATAACTAGACCATTCAATAACTATAAGTTTTTACAAAAATGCGTTAATTTAAAGCATTTTGATTTGCTTTGCTATCGTTCGGATGGAAGTGAATTCAGCGATATTCACTTATATTTACCGCAATTAAATTCTATTGAAATTTATGTTGACTATGAATTTACAGAGAAACGATATTTAATTGAAATAATGAAACATTTAACAAAAATGCCAAATTTATACGTTTTGAAAATTGGTTATTTTAAATTTTTTCGCTCGGAAAATTGGATTGACTACGATGGGATCACTACCGATAATGTTATATCATTTATTGATAATTGTTTAAGTATTAGAAGAATAACTATTTATCCGAAACATGCAAATATTGACAAAAATGTAATCGAAGAGTATATAGAATGTAAAAATCTCAAAATAGCTGTTAAAACTTCTAATTGTGAATTTAAACAAATAATTTTTCCTACTAATATCACTCCAGTGGAATAACGGGTTAAAATTCACCCAAACTAAGTTTGCGCGCTCATAATTATTCGTTCCATTATCTAATAAAGGAAAGCTATCATTATATATATTACACTTTTTGTTAATCATAACATCCGTAAGAACACATATACTGTAGTATTCTACACTTCCGTAAAACTCTTACCCACCATTCTTACTGTGTATTTCATCCTTTTTATTACCCCAACCCTTTTATTACTCATTAGCAGTCGTCCTCAAATTTTATTCAGACTGTGCCCATCAGAAAACTTTTCGGGATTAATAAATTTTCACGGGTACGGGCTAATCAAATGAATATCTCGGGACAGAAAAGAGGTATACATTTGATATTTATGTTCATTTTTTATTTTCTAAAACGTTGCAATTGCAACCATAAAACTTTTGTTTAAATATATATGGTAAAACTTCTACCCCATTGTACTTTAAGTGGATGGCAAAGCTGTTTAATGAGATTTTTCCTTTAGTTATCTTTTTCTGCATAACAATTAGTATATATGAATAGATGTGTAGTTTATAAAACGTGATGCCAAAGAACTGTTTGATGGCAATAAATTTTTATCCCATTGTTCCTGTTGTGTTAGTATTGTCGATGTACCACTGAAGTGTTAAATTTTCGTATTGATTTTAGACGTTTATTATTACTGTTATAAATTATCGAAAATATATAATAAAATTTTGTAATTCAGACCTAATTTAAAATATAATCTTATATATGAGATCATAATAAATGCTATAAACATGTGATATAATATTTAATGACATGATGTGGCTTTTAAAGGCTGAAAGTATTATTACTATAAATATTAATCAAAATGTTAAAAATTTATTATTTTGAAATTTTACTCAAGTCTATATAGGTTTAAGTAACATATTATTATTGGAGACCAAAATAGATAAACATGTAAATTAAAGGATTTAAAAGTTTCACGCGAATCAAAACAAACGCATTACAATAACAAAATTTATAGTTATTTATAGATAAAATATTCGTTTGTTTTGAAAATTGAAATTCAAGTTATTTATATAATTATTGAAAGTACTTTAAAATGAATCTCCAAATAATTAAATCACATATCATTTTTATATTTTTGATAAGTTCAGAGATATGTGATATATATATGTAAGACCAGTATAAAACACGTTAAAACTAAAATAATATTTATACGTATAAATTAATTAATTAATAGCCAGGAATGGGATAATTCGGGTATGCCCGAATTTACCCGAATTAGACTACATTACCCGATATTACCCGAATTTGAGTTTTACACCCGAATCGACC
The DNA here is from genome assembly GCA_034698025.1 of Phthiracarus crinitus. NCBI lineage: Eukaryota > Metazoa > Arthropoda > Arachnida > Sarcoptiformes > Phthiracaridae > Phthiracarus > Phthiracarus crinitus. The sequence continues at coordinate 18,080 of JAQGAW010001027.1, read as the reverse complement.
CGTTTTCTATAATATTGTTACTTTTTTCGATAAACCATGTTTATAAAAATATATTTTATAAAATTATTAGTAAAAAATCTTGATGGAATAATTCAGATTTGCCCGAATTTTCCATATTTGACCCGATATTGACTTGAATGCCCGAATTTAAGTAAAAATGTCAAGCATACTTCGTAAAAACTATTATATCGGAAAATTATTATATAATATAATGAAAAAAATAAGCAACAATTTAAAGTAATTGGTGAAAATTACTTAAATTAATGACCCGAATTCATACCCGATTTTTAAAATTAAAGCACCCGATTACCCGACCCGATTTTTAAATTTTTTTACCCGAATTATCCTATTCCTGATTATCACTGTAAATACACTAATATTGTAATTAAATTTGAAATCAAAACCATAGTTTGTTTATTGTATTCTACCCTATTTGGGTCATACTTTGATATATTTTGCAGAAATGAATGTTACACTTGTTTTGAATATTTATTAATAAAACGTTATAATATTTAAAATATAAAAAATGCATTTCAAAAATTTACTCCAACTTCAACCAATCTAATAAAGGTTCACTCCAACCCAACAGAAAAACTTTAAAATTATCACAATTGCACTCAAAATTTAAATTTTGATGACCGACTACAAAAATTTTGCTCCACTAAAATCTCATTCAACTCAAATACTTTTTTTATTTGAATGTAAGAGCAGATATATGGATTTGTGTTCAAAATCTGTCAGTCTGTAAACACGTTTATATTTATTAAGGGATTTTCTTAAATCTTTATATTTATTAAGGGATTTTTAAGACTACTATTTTATTAAAAGTGTAAAAAAATTAAAATTAGAATATTTTATCATTGAAAATGGCCAAAAAAATAGGGAAAAAAGAAAAAAGGCATTATTGTCGATATTGTATTAAAGGCATATTAGAATATAGAAATATAGTGGCGTTAATGGTATCTGCCAAACTAAAATTATTTATTAAATATATTGTGGCGTTAATAGTATCTACCACTGTAAAATTATTAAATATATTTGGCATTTGCCAATCGATATAAGTACATTAGTGAATTTATGGTATCTGCCACTCGATACCAGTTAATTAATGAATTTGTGGCATCTGACACTCAATTCTTTTAAATTAATGGATTTGTGAAATCTTCCACTCGATACCAGTTAATTAAATAAATTTTTGGCATCTGCCACTATATTAATGTATATTAGTGAATTTGAAGCATTTTCCACTTGTAAACCGTATACCGTATTAGTGACTTTGAGGTATCTGCCACTCGGTATTCTTATATAATTGAGTTTGTGGCATCTGCCACATTAAAGCGAAAATTAGTGAACTTGTTGCATCTTCTACTATTTGGCTGTAATATAGTAAAGAAACAATATATTGTGGAATTTGATACTCGAAAACGTGAATTTATTTAGTAAAATTTCAATAGCAATCGAAATAAATTTATGTATAAAGTAAACAAATTGCACAATATTTGTACAACTGTTGGAAATCATATGTTGTCATTTTTAATTTGTTATATCAAAGAAAACACAAAATAATATATTGAAATTTTTCAATGGAAATATACAAATTTTTCAATAAACTCCAATAAATATTTTGTTGACTCCAACCAATAACAAGTAAAACTTACTCCAACTCCACTCCATTGCCAATCAATATTTTAATTGTAACTCAAACTCCCTTTCATGGACTATAGTTATTTTATAGTTTGGGCTTAAATAAATTCCTGTGTTTAGGCTTAATATGAATATAGCACAGAAATCGTAACTTAGAAATCGCTTCTATATCACTAGAGATGGGAAATTGGAGACAAATTTTGTACTATAAAGGAGACAAAAACGGTGACTAAAGGAGACGCTAAATTGAATATTTTTGTCCCTGAAGGATTAAACAGCACAATATTTTATTCAAAAGTCCAAAAATTTTGAAAGTATAATTGCAGAAAAAATTGAAAATTTTCATATTTTAGCCAAAAAGCACGAAAAAATTGTAAATTGGAGACAACTATTGACAATATTACTAATTTGGAGACATGTCTCCTAAAGGAGACAAAAATTACGTTTTGTAGACAATGGAGACAATTGGAGACATTTCTATATATCACTTATGATGGCTAAATTTAAATAAGGGTTAATCTTTTTCAATACTTAAAGGGGAAAGATTGGCAAAAGATACTGACCTATTTAGTGATGGACGTTAAGAGCCTCTGGAGCCTGAACCTGACCCTGCTCAGGCTCAGGCTCAGGCTCAGGCTCGTAATCGAATTTTTCATAGAGGCTCGGGCTTGAGGTTCTTATACTTTTAAGCCTGAACTGAGGTTCCACTTAAGAGAGCCTTAGAGCCTCTTTACGGAGGCTCCAGAGGTTCTGTGCAATTTAATATGATACAATTTTGTACAGAAAGTAAATTCCACAAAATTTTTAAGTTATAATAATGTTATTTCTTTGTTTTTTATTTTTTGTTATTACAAAAGTTGATAAAACATATATTGTTCATCATAAAAGTTCTTTAGTGTAATTTGATGTTAAATAGAATTTTTTTTCTAAAGAAACTCACAGAGGCTCGGAGGCTCACGGATTAAAGGCTCGGGTTAAAGTATGGAGACTCGGGTTCAGACTCAGGCTCTAACTTTAATTAATGCTAGAGGTTCAGGTTTTCAAATGAAGGCTCGGGTTCAGGCTGGAGCCTCTGGAGCTTCTCCATCACTAGACCTATTTATTTATAAGTAGCTTAATGATAATACGATTTCTTATACTAACTCTTTATCTACGATTACTGAAAACCTTTAACTTGAAAAATTTATTTTACAACTTACTCCGTATTTCATTTTATTTAACCCAAACTACTGTAAAAAAAATAACTATAGTGGAGTTGGAGTTACAATTTCAAACTCTAGTTTCAATATACTTTTTATTTATTTTAATGTAGCATTAAATCTTCTAAATATAAATTTAAATATAAATAGTTGCTTTCGTGACAAACTCAAGCTAAAAGGGCAAAGGTGTACCGGTATAAAACTCTTAACTTTTAAGAAATACTGCGTAATTATGTTTTATTACATTGCGTTAAGAATGCAATACAATACAAAGGTCTATTTAATTAAAAAATAGTTTATTTTTCGCACTATATATTTTCCAATTTAAACTTAACCAATGCCAGCGTATTATTAACATACGATTATAATACATTATGAATGGTAAAAGTTTTGTTAAAAAATAGCGTTTAACAATTTTTGTTTTATTAACTTAATTCTAAACAATTTTTAATTTATATCACAAACTAGTAAATAATTTCTAAACAATTAAAGACTAAACACTAACACTAAACCAAACTCAACTTTTTATTGTATAACGTATGACTCAATTTAGCGGGTAATTATCGGTTAATTGCTTGGCATATTCGTATTGATTTGATTCACAATTCTTGTACACATACGCGCATTGATGGCACTGATTACTCTTTCCAAACTCGAAACCTCGATCCCCGCCAGCAAAAAAGTAATCCATATTCTTCGGCAAAGACGGATCCTTTCCCATGATTTCTTTGGAGTCTAGTAGTGGTTCAGTGATTTGTCCGCTCGCCGTTCGCGTGCATATATTCTCGCATAACAATCGTGTCATACAGTCCGTCATATTAGCGCTGTTCACTGTATTCATCTCTTTTTTGAACAAGTCTTTAAGAAAGTCTTCCACAACATTACCGAATAGTAAATCATTTGACGGCACATCAGTCAGTGATTGATGAAATACACTTATAATGACAGTTAAGAAAACTGTGGTTCTAATACACATAACTTTCATGGCTTATAAGACTATAACGACTGACTAATGAAAAACTCGAGGCAAACATAATAAACTTGCCATTTCCTCACTTTAGAGGATAATCAACGATGCGTTACGCCAAATGTCCTCGCAATGGATATAATGCTTTTTAGCCAAACTTAATTGACTATTGTATATCGTATACTGTAACTCATTTTAAGAAATATTTGTATGGTTTCCTGTATCACTTAACTAAATTTATTCGAAATAATTTGGAGCAGATATTCGCAAATTTTTTAAATATTGTCACTTAAATCCATTTTTGAAAACTTCCATTATTTCATTATATTTTCACGTTACTGTATGATTCATGTTATTTCCAAAATAAACATTTAATTATTGCAAATTCGGAAAATTTAAATTAAAATAATTTTATTTTGCATGCAATTTATTAAAATCATTCTAATACTGTATTTCAATGTTTATATACTGTATAATACTATAACAAAAAATATTTAAAACTAATCTATTATTAGTGCAAATGATTACTAGAAAAATCAGTCAAAGTCTATTAGTTTCAAAAACAGTTCTAGTTGTCTAACAAAACGAATCCCACTCCAGGTATCATTTGCTTTGATTGCCTAAAAAACTTTTTTTTATCAGTTTTTTCAAAATGCATTGTTTGTCTGAACCAGTTATTATTTAGTCACAAACAATAGGGATGTCTAAGACACGTGTGAGTTATTTTGAACTTTTGAAACCTTTCAAACTTTTTTTACTTTAATAAATCAGCAAAAGTGCCACTAAAACCATAAAAATGTATGGAAAACATACAATATTTGCATAATTTCTTATTTGAGTTTAATACGGAATTTATTGTTTTTCTTATTTATAGGTTAAGTAGTTATTTAGTGAAGTCAAAGAGCAGTTTAATAATAGAAAGTTTTTATCTTAATATTTCAAATTTATTTATTGTCAACATTACGATTGGCGACCAAAAGCAAACACCAAACATACGAATCAGATCATATAATTTAGATTCGAAAAATACTAAAATATTTTTTTAAATAATTAAATGGGACGATAAAAGATGTAATTTAAATTTTTTATTTTCAAAAGTTTATAAATTGCAACTATTCTTTATTGGGAATTTCATTGGAACGACACAACAAACATCTTCAGCACATATGACTTAATGCCTTATAAAACTTTGTTGAACTTTGAAAAACAAAAAAAAACTTTTAAAAGAACTTAATAAAACTTGCATAAAATAAAAATTTTCATAAAAGAATTTGTTAATTAAGTGTTGAGCAAAAAAAAAGAAACATTTATCAAAAATGAAATGTTTGCAACAAATGTTGTTTGAAAGAACTAAGCAAACAAAAGATGAGTAAATAAGGTAAACAATTACGAATAGATAATTGCGAAAAACAGTCTTTATAAAACTGACATCATATGACACAAATACGTAAAATACTTGTAAAATAAGATAACAGATTATTTGAGCAAACTGTGCCAATTGGTATCAAATATGTTTCTACGAGTGGTCTTTATCAAGACATTGCGTAATGAGTTTTACCTGGGATTAGACCTTCAGCCAGTAATCAGCTCAATCACTTAAACTGAAAGTCCTGTTACTGTTAAACTAATAAACTAGTAATCGTTTGTACTGCACCTCGTATTGCATTCTCAAATTACTTATTAAATCTTAATGCATAGACATTGGTTGTAAACTGAATTCTGGTCGAACACCTCTTTTTGAGTTGCAATTTAGAGAAAATGAAACTTTTTTGTGACAAAACCTTATTTATTAATTTAAATCCCGCCTTTAGATCAAAGTTCTTCAAACTGAACGCTTTAAAAAGGACCATATTTTCAAATTTATCACTAACTGCTTAAATTGTGAACAAATAATTAATATAAAACTCGTTCGTAATTAGTATTGCGATTGGTTTGCATATACAATGGCATTGGTTGCTCAAAATTATGATTTGGAGTTTAATAAAAAACAGAAACTAGACTTGAAAAGCGATAACGAAAGAATCGAGTATTTGGATCCATCAGAACTCTATCGGCCAGACTTTAAGTCCGAAAATGAGTTTCGAGTGTATAAACTGGACGAGGTTTGTCTATTTTAATCATAATTACAGTTATTGCAAATCAATGCAATATTTAATAAAATTAATTGTAATGAATTTTATGCAGAATAATCCAATACAAAAAAGAGTATTCGAAACCTATAAACAAATGCATACCAATCAAACCGTGGAGTTTGTGAAGGAAAGGCGAAGTTTTTGGTCAAAGTTCGACAAAACTCAATTGGGTGTTATGGACGCGTTAGAGAAACTGAACGCATTGGTCGACGAAAGCGATCCAGACGTGGACGTGCCTAACATTGTGCACGCTTTTCAAACCGCAGAAGGAATACGAAAAGCGCATCCAAATCAGGAATGGTTTCATATCACAGGTCTTATCCATGATTTGGGCAAAATAATGTACTTTTACGGTGAACCGCAGTGGGCTGTGGTTGGAGATACTTTCCCCGTTGGATGCGCTTATGCCGATAGTATTGTTTATAAGAATGAAACTTTTATGGACAATCCTGATCTCAATGATCCGAGATATGACACCAAATTTGGTATTTATGCTGAAAATTGTGGGTTAGATAATGTGCTGATGTCTTGGGGTCACGACGAGTACTTGTATCAGGTTCTCATTAATCATCCAAATTGTAAACTTCCTGACGAAGCGTTGTACACAATTCGTTATCACTCGTTCTATCCGTGGCATAAGGGAGGAGATTATTATCACCTCTGCAACGAAAAAGATCTATCAATGCTTCCATGGATTAGAGAATTTAATAAATTTGATTTGTACACGAAATCGCCAACTCTTCCAGATGTCGAACAATTAATGCCTTATTATCAGTCACTGATTGATAAATATATTCCTGGACTCATTAATTGGTAATTCAAGTGTTTTAAACTAAATAAATTTAGACAATTGTTATTTTTAGAGTTTTTTTATGTAATTTACTAATTTTTACTCGTTATATTTGATATTATACTGAGTTTTTTTGAACAGAAAAACTTCTATTTTTAACTCGAAAAAATTATTTTATTCTCTTATGTGTGTTTATTGTTTTATTCATATTATTTCATTACATTATATGAAATTAAATCATCAGTTTTAAAATTTCGAGTTTAATCATTTTATTGTTTCTTATTTGCAATTAAAACGTAAGTTTATATAAAATTTTGTTCGATTGAAATAGAAAATATTCAAACAATTAATACAACCATTCTTTAGGCAATCAATTCAAACAATATTAGTAAATCTATGCTAATAATTACTATTATTCTCATCTTCCATTCAATCATTAATAAAATCAATCAGAAAAATGATAATAAAACTAAATTTATTGTAACATAAAACAATCAAAAACAATTGACCATATATTCACAAAGAACTGAGTTGATTAATGTAAACTTACCGCTAAGTGACAAACTAGTTTTTAAGTCTATGAATGACTAGATTCAAATCCCCTTTATTAATATAAGACTTACGGACAGACATAGTCAAATCTATAAGTTTGACTTCTTTATAAGAGTCAGCTAAAAAAGATTTTAATGTCTTCTTTTACTGTATATGAGTAGTAGTGATATAATTTTAGTCCGAAAAAATTCTCTGTTAGACATCTAGTGATTTGTTGATTGAGTACCAAATTAATGAATGAAACATTCGCATAATAGTTAGATTCGAGATTCAGTTTCCAAATCATTTTATCAGTACTATAGTAGAAACAGTACTGTAGAAACGATTACGTTTTACTTTACCTTTTATGCAAACACATCAATACGTTTCAATTAACTCACACTTAATTATCTAATATGATGAGTGAGTGTATTATCCATTCATAGCAACAATTATCTATCATTGATTCATTTCAGAACAGATGATATTACTACGTGTGTATTGTTAAACATGTATATGCATATTAATTTAAATAAATTGAAAAGTTATCGACTTTACGATAAGTAATGTTATATAAAAATGTTACCAAAAATAAAATATATTGTCTAAACAAAACTTGTAAAGTTGTCGAGAGTTTGTAGTTATTTAAATAGATTTCTAAAATACGGACGTGTTTTAAAATATTCGACTAAGTTTCGTATTAACTTAGAATAGTAAATCGTTAAAACTTTCAGGCCCGAGCAAGATCGAGGCCCGACAAGTGCCAGCCCGACGAGCTTCAACCCTTCCCGGCCCGAATATCCACATTTTTTGTACTTTAACTAATTTTGCTTTATTTTCTAAAAATAGACAACGAATAGTAAAACTTAATCAAAATTATAAATTAATATTAGAATAAATACGTATAATTTCAAAATAAAAAAGAAATTTAAATTCAACCAAAATTTTACATAATTTTTTGTATAATTTTTAAAAATATAATGGAAAATCGGGCTTTCTTCCAAAAATTTTCAAACCCTACCAGAACCGAGCCAGACAACTGTCAGCCCGAACCTAGCCCGACCCGACAAGTTTGTCGGGCAGCAGACCGAGTCCGATATTTCGGGTACACGTTTAATAGTCTATTTAGTATCGTTTCATTGGTGTGGAATTAATCCTGCAAAAAAATCATGACAATAGGGGATAGAATAGGAATTGAGAAAATTTCTACGGATTTATCGAGATAGAAACGGCATTAGAAATTAGCGGGACAGAACAAGTAATAATGTTAGAAAAATCCAGAAAATTAAATTATATAAATTAAATAAAAGATACAGCCAATAAGCTAACAAAGTTGGCCAAAGTGAGATTTTTGAATGATAATTTTTTCTAAGATATTGAAAATTTTATTGACCATAAAGAATTTTTCAAAAATTCAAAGTCCTATAAGGGCGCTCTAGGAAGCAAAATACGTTATAGTCAAAGCATTTTTTATCCCGAAAACGGTTAAAGATAGTACAACTGTTCATTTGTAAAACATTTAATAATTCAAAGTAAATACTAAAAATAATTTTTAAATATTTTTTTTAAAAAATTTGGACCATTTTTATTAATTTAAAGTTTTCAAAAAAGTCTAGACATAAATTGGTATAAATTAAAAGTAAGTAGAACTACACCACTATAAAAATGTGTAAACAGCAATTTAAACAATCAAAAAATATTTAATTGGTAAATAAATTGTATAATTCATATTTTGTTAAACTATATGTACCAAATTGAAACCTAGTTAAAAATATTACACTTATCTCGAACCATAATGTTACAATATTGTAGTGACCGATAAGTAACACTCGCTATTCTGCGCTCATTCCTCAACACATCTTTCATTCATCTCTATATTCCTTATTATTATAGTTATACACATTTATCTATTATTGCTCATATACTTAATTTAGCTCTATTTTGACAATAAAGATGTTCTTGGTTTTGGATAATCATCGATAAATCCAAAAGCCTTTTAATGGATTGGTTTGGTTCAAAATTTAAAAAATTATATGGTTTTAGATATTTGTATTTTAGTTGGGTTTTACATGTCTAAAATACAAAGGAAAAATTTTGCTTTGGTTTCGTAATAGTGTAGTGCTAACATACAGCACAAGAAAAGGACTGGATTTGGTAAAAATATAGTTATTTAGCCTTTCGGAGCGCGGTATACTATGACCCTTTCCTCAGAACGCTCTAAAACAGATATTTATAACCTAAATTTAATAGAAAATATGTCAAAAAACTGTTTTAGAGCGTCCTGAGGAAGGGGTCAAAGCATAGGACACCCCGGAAGGTTAAATAAGGCTAATTTCTATCCCAAAACTAATAAACAAAAAATTAACGCAATGATTTAGTTGCTTAAACATTTAATTAATAAAATCAATGATGTTTTACATTTTTTATAAAAATTAGCATAAAAATCGAAATAGAAATTAATGGAGTTATAAAATTGAAATGCAATTTATATAAAATAAATTTTGAAATAGAAATAAAAATAAAAATGAAAGAAATATTAATTTTGGTTTCATCGAGATCTGAGTACCATTGAATGCGTTCTACGATCTTGATTGATAAGATGTCCATCTGCCTCACAGACTGACACAAACCTTGATTTATGATCCATAAACATATGAAAATGCAGAGTAAAGCTATGGAAGCGTGCTTTTAAATTTTATTAATTTTATCATACCATTAATAGTATATTGTGATTCTTTTAAATATTGATTTAAATCTTGAATTTCGACCTCAAACATTTCCAAGTCTTCAAGATGGGCTTCTCTCTGGTTCCTAATTATTTCTCTTAATAAAAATTACGAGCTTCATTTAATTGTGCACGTAAATAAGTGACATAATTATGGCCATCAAAGCTAAGAGCTTCATACCGCACCTTAATTTTAAAAATTAAGTTAAATTAAATCGTCGGGGGTTCAGTCTTAGAATACTCACCTCCAGGGCATTGTGGTGTCACACATGTTGGCAAATAAAATAATAAATTGTCATATACGGACACAAATCCACATCTATTCGGACAATAAAACACTCGTTGTCCAATTGTATAAGTATTTAATATTAAAGAATATTTTATTAACGCTTTTTGTAACACATTTTGATTAGAAATTACTCCATAAGCTCTGTAGGCAAGATCTTTTATTACGGATATTTTATGTTGAATAGGGCTATGGGATTTAAAATTTAAATAAAGGTGAGAATGATTTGGTTTTCTATAAACCAATGTTTCTAAAGAATTAGATACTCTTTTAACTAAAATATCTAAGAAACTAATACTTTTATTTGTTTCGTAGGAAACTGAAAACTTTAAGTAAGGTTCGATATTTATATAATGTATGAATTTGTTAATTGCATTGTTATTTATTATGATATATATATCATTAATAAATCGTAAATAACATTTAGGTTTAATTTAAAATTTATTATTTATATAATCGGAGTTATTAGAACCCATAGGTGTACCAATTTTTTGTTGATAATAAGTATTTTTAAAAGAAAAATATGAACATTTAAAATTTAATGTTAATAATTCTAATAATTGATTATATGGAATATTTATATGTTTGATATTAAATAGGATTTGATTTATTTAAATTACTTATTTCCGAAATTATAGTCTTGCGGAATGAATGTAAATAAATTATTAACATCAATAGTTAGTATAATGTTTCATATTTATAACATCGTTGTTATCTATGAAATTTACAATATTGTTATCTAAATAATTTCTAATTTATTTTTAAGGTGATTATTAAGTTTATATCAATAGTTTTTTAAAATTTTTTCAATAGCTTTAAACTTTTATAAATTTTATAATCAATTTTCGATTTAATAGACTTGAATAACTTACTTAGTCTGCGATCGCATTTTAATATTTTTGTATTATCTTCAATTATTTTAGCTTTAATTGATGATAGAGAATAAATATTAGCTGCTTTGCATCCTTTTATATTGTTAATACGAGGTATTGTTGAAAATCCTTTTTGGTATTATATAATAAGCTAAACATTTTCAAGCAAAGTTTATATGACATAATAAACGCACCGTTTTTCTATATTTTTATCTTTAATTTTTTAAGTCTGTAATTAGCTATAACTCATGTTAAAAGTATATCGTTTATGCATATTTTGTAATATGAGTATAATTTAAATTAACTTTCAATGCTATACAATGTAAATAATTCTCTCAAATATACTAAACTAAACATCAAAAACAGTTTATTATTCGCACAAAACTTTATGTTAAATCATTTGTGTTTCTAATGTGAAATATTATTCATCAAAAATGAATTGAATTTAAAATCTCAACAAAATTTAGATATACGGATCTGATTATGTGATTGAGAGCATTCACGAAATATCCCGATTTCAAGTGGATATTAATAACTGTCCAGTAATTGAATTAAATCTTTATAAATAAATTCGGAAAGTTGTTATGGATATATTTAATGAAACGTTTTATACTTTGACGTTAACGTTGCACACCTGATGTGGTTGTGTTGTCACTCTCGTGCCAATGATCACAACTCGAGCCGAAGCTAAGGGGTTGTACGGGATCTTCAGAAGTTTAGATCCAATGACAGAATCGAACGAAAACCAACAAAAAATTAATGAAAAAAATTAGATGTAAAAATGAATAGTTGAATCAATTGATGGTTGAATCGAATATGAAAAGTGATTGTAAAAATATAGATCAAATGAAATATCGATCTAAATATGAATTGAATTCGAATAGTGATGTCTTGTGAATTGTCGCGACTAAATGAATGACAATTAGATCAAAAGATCTATGAATCAAATTCGAACAAATAATTAACTAAATTAAATAAATTAAATTTAGATCAATAGATCTCTAATTAAAATTATCAATTGAATAATTGAAACAAAATATAAAATCTGATAATGTTTTATTGAACATACAAAATATGCGACTTTACAATCGCTAAGCAAAACATAAAGTGATTTGTTTTTATAAGTTTAAAGTGTTAGTAATCGGTAGCGCATGTCTCCTATAATGTAATTTTGAAGCGCTGATCGAAAGTTTAATAATTTTTATGAACTTTTGATGAGAGTTCGCGTAATAGTGATCACTGGCGTGCATCAATTGTATACAATTCATAGACGGCTATATTACTACGGATAGCGAAGCACTGGTAGAACAAAATATCGGTCTTCAAACAAATCAGCATTCGTTTTCATGCAAAAAGTTTATTGGCTATTCGATTACTTTGCATATTTTCATTTCCGCAATATCCGACGCCATTTACACATATACTTTAACCGCTAACAGATAACGAATTTTCGGAATTCTGTTGTCCTTAGCTATGATACTACAGCTATTTTGCTTTTTTTACAGTTTTTTTCCATAAAATATTTTTAATATTTACGTTTAATGTTATAAAATAATTATTATAAAATTTATAAAGAATAGTTTTTAAAATAACTTATAATAATTTCTGTGATTTACATATATATAATCAAGTGTATATATATAATTAAATAAATCTTATGACAATTATTGCAAACTTAGAAAACTTATAAATATCATGATTTCTTTTAAACAATAAATTTTATTACTTAATATATAAACTTTATATTTAGCAAATTTTTATAAACGCTTGAAGTTATAAGAAAAAACAATGATGGACAAAATAAACTGCACTTAATGTCATAATATAAATTTTATCAAAGGTTTATTACCGATTGATGTCATAATAATAAAACAAAGAAATTTGTATTTCAATAATTTTAATCCATCGAACTGTCGGAAATAATTTTTATGATAAGTTTTTTAATTTTACACAACAGTATAACATTTTTATATTGCGCAACGTTTCGACTAGACACTTCAAATCATCATCAGGCGATAAGCATAAGCCGCCTGATGATGACTAGAAGTGATGATGACTATAAAATAAATAATCTATGAATAAATTTTAAACATTACGCTAACATTAGTATTTAATTATATTATCTCAATTCTATAGGTTTCTCATTTATTAAAAAGATGATTATTTGAAAACCATGCTAAAAAATTATATGCAATTAAAATTTCAATAAATATCTGCTTATCAATCAAATGGCAAAATAACTTGCATGATGAGCTAAAATGTTTTTAATAAGATTAATGAAAAATACACAAATAAATAACATTATAAAAATATAAAATTTCAAGGGAATTAAATTAAAATTAGGTTTATATAACTAATCATATTAATTCGTAAATAAATAACTCAAAATAAATATTGTATAACGAAATAAAGTGACTAATTATTTATAGGTGATAATTATTATTTATACTGGAGGTAAACTTTTTGCAGTGTAGATTATCGATTGTTAACACTATATTTTATTTTTATTCTATTTTAGATATTTTTTAAATATAACTGACAAATAATCGATACATTCTAAGGAATAGTTTCGCAATAAATGTCATCTTAAATTATAATTTATTTTGATTCGTGTTAAATAACTTTTTATTGCATATCATATTTTCATATGAGAAAAAAATTTTGAACTTTTCAATGAATTGATTTTGAGTTTAAAGAACATTACCGATGAATATAATATTCGATATAAAGCTTACTATAGTTCTAAATGTTTGATTAAGCACAGACAAATCAATTTTAAAATACCCATATTTCTTAATTTTAAACTTAAATTTATGACTTAAAGTGATTAATGATTGCATTCACCCACTTTACCTACAATATTTAACTATTTCTCTATGTATCACGAAACTTGCAAAGTAGGACTGAATTTTCGCGAAAGCTTTATAAAATGCGTTTAATGAATTGGAGACAGCTGATGAATAGAAGAATGAGTTTAATTTATTGCGTTAAGTTCATAGTAACCATATTATGCTTATTTTTTAAAGCTTACGTTAAAAGTCAGCCCTACTTTAAATAAATAAATAAAAACACGCTTAAGTTTCGTATCTCACAGCTGAAGTGGTCAGTTTTGAAAACGACATAGAGTTGTTATGTCGAAACTAGTCGTCACAAAACTTTAATAAAAAGTTAAAGAAAATATCTGTCGGATAAAAATTCAAGTAAGAATGAATTCTTAAAATTCAAATACTGACAGATTAAATACATTAAAACAATTGTGTGATTTTAATGTTATGGTATTAATTTATTGAAATTCTTTTGCCTTCATTACGGTTTAAAATAATTGGGATAGACTATTATTTTTTATTTAACTTAAAAATTCAAATTTAACTATTATTTCATATTTAATTATTGATATATTTTGTTTTTAACTTAATTAAAGTTTAAATACTTCTATTTTGGTGATTATTAAATGAAATAAAGTTTTATTTCAATAATATAAAATATGAAAAATCTATTTTTAAAATTTTTTTCTGCTAACATTATAAATTATAATTTTTCATTTTATTAATTATTGAAAATAATTTTATTCATAATTAATTCTTACTTTAATTACTTAAGTAATTCCAAAATGAATAATTTTAAAAATAATATTTCTTTCTGCATGAATAATTTTCATGCATACTTATTACTTTAACCTATCGTATCGACACGACTTTTATAAGTGGCAATAATTATTAAATAATTTAAGCACTTAATTGCTAAATGTTTGCGCATAAATAAGAATAAATTAATCTATATTTTTATTGATTACATTTTAAAATCACAATATTTTAATACTCACTTTGTTTAAACTGTCAAGAAGTCATCAAAAATAAATTAGAAATTATTAATCTTTAAAAAAAAATTAAGTTGTTCAGGTCTTATTAATTGTGATAATAAGTTTTTATTTTTTAGTTCATAAAAATCGTATTTCTTTATTTTAAATTGCAAAACAAAACACTTTATTATTGTATATTAAGTAATCATGGAATCAGTACAATAAACATTGCAAAACGTGACTATACATAACCAGAAGTAAGTATTGAGAGTGACATGTGTAATACAATACATTAATGTATGACTAATAATACATTAATAAGGAAGTATATATTAATATTTTAATGTATTTAGTAAGAATGTGAGTCACTGTATTTATAGTAAGACTATAAGTACAGTCATATGTAATAAGTCTTAGTGGGAAGCAATAAGTATATTAGTGATGTGACGAATGTGCACATACACTAGATTCCTCCACCGCAAATATGACGTTCAACTATGAAGATCTATATCGATCAGGAGGTTTTCTACTTATGTTGCTTTGTCTGTTAATCGTTTGAGGAGATAGAGTACAATCCCTAGTATTTTCAGATTCGAAATCAGTGATATCGGCTGTTCCATATTCGGTTGAATCGTCATTAACTTCTGCTTCAGTTGACTCTTCAGTAGATTCACTTGCATTTTCAGTAGTAACAAAAGGAGTATGTGTTGTACATGTCGGCCAACTCGATTATGCGTTTCCTAATTTGGTTGACATGGCGTTTTAATAAACCGTAGTAGAGAGAGTATAATTTCGTGGACCCAGAAATTCTGAAATTGTTCCTTGAATCTACTTTTTCTTTTAAGTACGATAGTCGTGAGTCCAAACCGGATCAGCTACGATTAAAGTACGAGCTGGTTTGAAGTTTGAACAAACTTGTCTTGTTTGTGCTTTCACCACGTTGTCGCGATGATTGTTCCTTAATATATCCCATTTGGTACGGACATTACGACCAATTAGCAGTTCTGAAGGAGTTTTTCCAGTTGTCGTGTGAGAAGTAGTTCGGTAAAATAATAAGGAATGGAGTACAGCGTACTACCAATCTTTTACTTGACCATATGACTTTATATTATACTAGAATACACGTACAAATCGTTATGCTTTACAATTTGAAGCTGGATGGTATGGTGCTGTTCGTCTATGAGCAATACCGCGTTCTTCGCAGAATGTTGAAAACGTTGTTGATGTAAACTGAGGACCGTTATCGCTAACCAGTTTCTCAGTTAGTCCGAAACGTGAGAAGATTGAAAGCAATGGACTAATTACTTGATCGGTGTTAGGCATTGATGCGAAGTTTTCCACTTCTATCCACTTTGAGTATGCTTCGACAAAGATTAGCCAAAGTATGGTTAAAATAATAAGTAAAATTATTGACAATATAATCATATATCTATTAAAGTAATGATGTTCATTTGTTTATTTCTCAAGAATACGGCTGATTTCCTTACTATGTATTTCATCATTATTTTCTTTACTTAATAATCATTATCAATATTGTTTAGACCTGACATCAAATGAAAATTAATTCTGGAACTTATATCTGGGATCATACTTAGAGTATTTTGTACATTTACGAGCGAACTTTCAAACATAATTATATAAATATTAAATGCAGAAGTATTTGGAATTTGGAATTCATATTTGGTCATTCTATAGTCTTATTGTAGAGTATCATCTTTAGAGTATAGCAATATAAGTAATTCTAGTTTTCGCTTACTTTTACTTAAATAATCTCTTCATAACTCTTTTAGGTATAGGTTGACACGAAATTGTTTTTCAATATCGTTTTGATATTGTGTCTAGCAAATTTCTTTGGCACTGAGCCGAAATTGGCATTAATACTAAATCATTGTACATTCTGTAATTTGATGTAAAACCTTTACACAATCTCGCGCCCCATCATATATTACACTTTTAGGACAAAAGTAGTTTATTTTACATAATGATGAATTACGTTTTACAAATAGCGTAAATGGATCTGCTTTTTACAAATCAGTTTTATAACGTTTTGTTTTCACATCTAAAATAATAGTTATTAAGATTATCAATCACATAATCACTAGTTTTAAATAATGATAGAGGACATTAACATGGTAGGGTTATATGAAAAATTTCTAACAGTTTTTCATCAACAACATACCTATTCCAATTTTTCGCGACGTCGCTTATTCTATCTTTTGTAAGTAATAATCTTGCAGCTATATTACTAACAATATGTAATGATTTTGGAATAATACTCCTTAAAACAAATATTTTATCACTTATTTCATAAACTCTTGAAACTATTGAATCTAATTTATTCTGAAATCTTTCAAGAATGTTTTTAATTTTTGCATAATTGTTTTCATGAGTCTGTATTGCATCTAGAATTTAATTTTGTTTTTTCCGCATTTCGCAAATTTGATCAGAGGTTTGGCAGCTTTGAGATATAGCTAGGGGTTGATCGGGGTGGGTTGGGATTGTATATGAGTGTGGTACGGGTGGTCAGGGATGATTTCCGTGTGGTTAAGGGTGAAATCCGAGTGGTTAGAGGTTGGTTTCGTGTTGGTCGGGTTGGGACAGGGTCTTTTGGGGTGGTGTCTACATTGATTGGGTTAAGGTCATGGTTGGACAGGATGAGTTCATGGAGATTAGAACTGATGAAATGTGTTTTTTATTCAAATTTATAAACATTTCCGCTCGACGAAGTCGGGCTTTAACTCTAGTTTATGAATAATTTTTATATATTTTAATTTTAATCTAAAATATTTATAAATAAAGAATAATGGATTATTTATTATGTTTAAACTAAATATAAACTGAACGAATAAATGTTCAATTAAAAAATTTAATTAATAATTATAATGATTGTTAAAAACTAAATTATATAATAATAATCAAAATAGAGACATATTAAACAATAAACCAAAATTAATGATTCCGACAAAATAAGTATTTAAATAATTATAAATATTTAATGAATAAAGATATATATTTTTATTTTTAAAGTTTTTCCATTCATGGATAGAATAAATTATAGAATTTAATTAAAAACATTTGTATGTGTTTAAAACTAGTATATATTATATTAAACAAAATTAAAAACATGTCATTAAA
>JAQGAW010001026.1:0-22031 GCA_034698025.1 Phthiracarus crinitus | reverse complement strand
AATTGACCAAAATAGCATTAAATATAGCATTTATTTTTATAAGGCACTTCAATAAATCAAAGAATAACTATCAATTAGAAAAAAATAGAAAATTTTGTAAAATAAAATTTTTGATTATGAAATATTCTCATAATTTTTATTAGAATTTTTATGGAGTTCGAAAAATCACCGGATTTAAACGACATGCGATATTTTGAAAATTGCATATAAACTAGTAAAATGGAATTTATAGCAATAATCATTAAAAATAGCAATAATAAATGAAGTTTAAAAGACTCCATTTTATGTAATTCGTGTCCATTCATAAATACAGAGTTATTGAAAATCGTTAGAAAAAAGGGCTCAAAATCGTTTATATTTCGTTTACAAAAAAAGTCTTAAAATCGTTTGAAAAATCGTTCGAAAAATTTTAGATTTAATTACAAAACTTTGCTATTACACACAATATTTTAAGTTTTTACACTAAATAAATGTTTAATATTTTCAAAAAAGGTAGATTTTTCTTAAAATTTATTTTTTATCATTAACTTAAACAAAAATTAGGCTATATATTTCATTTATTATAACATTACAGTGTTTAACATTTAATGATTACACAGAAAATTAATTCAAATAAAGAAGTTTTATACTTAAAAAATAAATTTTTAACTACCTTTTTAGTATTATTTCAAGGAAATTTATGAAAATTGAAAATTCGTTTAAAATTTTTAAAATCGTTTGATTCGTTTAATTCGTTTACTTAAACTTCACTTATTTGGGACTATTAGGACCTCATGTCTTGTTTTTAATTGAAATTATTACGTTTTAATAAATTCGTTAATTAACGATTTTCAATGCCTTAGTAATGAAAACTATGTATATTTGAAAACTTTAATTAAACATTAATTACACAATTTCAGTTTAATTGTTAAGTCTTGTTTACAAACACTAGTATTTTGTCATCTTTATAGATAATTTCATTAATGTGCACATAGTTTTAAATTTGAGTAAGTTTTAGTTTAGTTGGTACACATTGCAATGCAAAACATATTTTATTACTAATGAATAAATTGTATTCTTATTAATAGCATAAGAGATATTTTAAAATTTATTCATTAGTAATAAAATATGTTTTGCATTGCAATGTGTACCAAATAAACTAAAACTTTCTCAAATTTAAAACTATGTATATTTATTGCTTTTTTAAATAATCCAAAATTGTTTATAGAATTAGAAAGTTTCAGTCTTTTAGTAATTAATTGTAAACCACTTATTAGTGATTGCTTATAGTCAGGGTGTCCCAGGGGGGTCTGGTTGGGATATACACCCCCAAGAAAATCCAAAAAGTTAGACACCCCCTAAAATTTTGAAAATTCAAGCACGAAAATATTTAAAATTTTGAAAAGATTTTTGGCATAAGTGAAAAAATTGTCCATTAAAACTGATGAGTTTTTGTGACAACTCCAAATTTTGACCAAAATTTTAAAAAATCGTCGTTTAAAATCGTTGAGTTTTTCGAGGTGGTGAGGCTTAGACTTTCGTGAGGATAAAAATTGAAAAAAAAATTTGATAAAAAAATTTTGGTCCGACGGCCAAAAAATCCTTCGCTTAAATCCGATGAGTTTAGATCCCTTTCTGAAATTTGAAAAAAATAAAATGAGACCCCCCAGACCAACAGACCTTGGGACACCCTGCTTATAATGATTATTCGCAAAGCAATGGAAAATACTGAGTTTCTCTCTAACTATAAATAAGTTAAAATAACAAAGTTTAAAAATATTCTAAAAGATATGAATTTTAATTTTATTAAACTAATTCACACTTAATTTGACTTAAAATATTTCCAAAATATCATCTTTAAATTATATTAAATTTAATAATACAACATTTTTTAAAAATTTCAATTTAATTATTACATACTTGCTTTTAAAGATGTATTAATTAGTATAAGGCAGTGTTTAATAAAACAATGTAAAAATGTTAAAACTATTTAATTTTTGTAATCCATTTCAAAAATAAAAATAACGCGCTAATTATTAATATTGTTTGTATAAAATCTCTTATAATCGCAATAATAGCAAAACATTTTAATGATTGGTTTAAGAAATGTTTGATTATTTAATTTCTCGTTTCAAAATGACTAAATTGTTCAAATCAAATATAGTTTATTTAAGTGACTGTTTGATGTATCGCTTTGTAAATTTACATTACAGTACTAATTTACGTACAGTATCACTTTGTGCGTTCTGCAACCATTATATTCTTCGAAATATTATGTGTTGCCAGATATTATTAGATAGTTATAACTTATAAGTAAGATTTTTGATTTTTAAAAACCAAAGTGAAATCCAGTTTTTCCTTGAAAAGAAAAATTATTAACTTATTGAATACAGAAACTAAATTGCAACGAGTAATCACATTACATTCGCTAAATTAATTATACTGTACTATAACAAAACTCTTGACGAAAAATTACGTTTTAATTATATAAATCGAAATGAAAATGCAATGTTCGTTTCGTCGTAATAACTTTTGATTTTTGTCAAATTTTAAGTCAGACACATAAACGTACAATTGTCAAATGCGAAAATTTATTTTTCTAGGGTTGAGAACAGAAAAATAATTTATTCAAAATCTATAATCAATGAGTTTTATTTGA
Organism: Phthiracarus crinitus; assembly: GCA_034698025.1. Lineage (NCBI taxonomy): Eukaryota > Metazoa > Arthropoda > Arachnida > Sarcoptiformes > Phthiracaridae > Phthiracarus > Phthiracarus crinitus. The sequence continues at coordinate 19,393 of JAQGAW010001026.1, read as the reverse complement.
CTATTAATTAAAAAATTCTTATGAATTTTATTATAAAGATAAATTTGATTGCTTACTAATGCTTATTATTTAATTTATGCAATAAATAACATGAGTTTTTATAAAATATAATATTTTGAAAGAATTCGTGAAACTTTTGTAAATATTTTTTTAAAAACTTTAGTTTGTAAGATTTTCATTTTTTAGAACACAGGTTTAAAATTTACAGTAATACAACAATATTATCAAAAACGCATATTTGCAATAACTTACAGTATGGGTGTAACCTTTATACAACTTCTGGGTCTATTGAAACAGTGCTTATGGCTTAGTGGTCATAAACAATAATTATAAATATTCTTTAGAAATCGGTTTTATCAGAGCTGTCGTGGAACGCCTTCATATTTTATTCACTATTGCGCGAAATATTTATCATTATTATCAGTTGAATTTGTTAATATTAGTATCTATGCTTTACCTATAAGGATAAATAGAACGATTTAAAAAATAAAACCATTAGGATTTTTGTTGCCTGTGTTAACACGTAAGTTAACAACATTTTCAGTTATTTCCCAATATTAGTCATTTCTCAATGTATTCTAATTGATCCAAAAAAAATTGCTTCTTATCGATCGTACAAATAATTTTTGATCGATCACTTAGCATCGACATAATTTCGCGCTAATCTCATCAATTAAATACAAGTAATTTATTGCTATAAGAAAACTTAATAAAGTTTTGAAAAACTCTGAATTTTATTTTACATTTGAGCAAATTTTCAAAATTAATAACAAAAAGTATGGATCAATCAATAGTATTAATGTTTATTTGATTATGCCATCAAATTGAAAGAAAAGCTCTTAATCTGAGTTAGTGATTGAAAATTTTGTTGTATTACCGTGAAAAGGTGGGGGAATTGAAAAATCTCGCGGTAATAGAAAGGTAATGGAGTTATAAAAAGTGAATTTGTCGGTAATAGAGTGGATTCAACTTTTATGTTGATAGTAATGGTAAGCGGTTTTTAGTAAAATTCAAGAAAAACTAACGATAATGGAACGGTAATAGTGTTTGAAATATTGATTTTGTCGGTAATGGAATGGAGTTAAATATGAGTGCGGTAATGGTATTTGGTATTTTGGTATTGAGTATAACAATAATCTGAATTTTGTTCATCCAGTTATTTATCGGAAAAAACGGAAAATTGTGATAAATCTTGCTATTGTTATGTTGAATATATAGCATTTTGTTTAACGTTTAATTTTCACTTCTACTATACCGTAATGTGTTTTATTCCATTTACTTTTTGTTTGACCTTATTTTATGAAATAAATTTGTTTTTTAACTTATAACGAGATTGAAAGAACACATGCAATCGTGTAGTTTGCATATTCGCGTTTATATGACATTTTTCAAGTAATGACAACTATAACAATTCCAATTTAAATGCTATTAACCACAATTAGGCCATTAATAAATATGAAATGAATTGTAATCAATTTAATGTTTTTAATTATCTTTTATGTTGCCATTCAGTAATTTATAGGCAAATTTCAAGCTTTAAAGTCATTAAAATTTTATTTTTATGTCAAAATTTCATAATCTTAATAAAACTTGTATTAAATTACAATTGAATGGAATGATTAGCTTTCTAGTATTAAACTCTTAAAGATTTCGCAATTCAAAATTTAAACAAATTTTCAAAATTTTATCGATTTGATGATAAATCAAATTTTTATTTAACTTTATATATTTATTATTAAAGAACAGTTAATATCACTTTAAAAATATCACTTTATTTGAAAAGGATAAAAGTGATAGGATATGTGAATTTTATGCGCTAATTAGAAATAACCAGTGATGAGCAAGAATAGTAGAGAAAATTGTTCTTAATATCTAAAATGTTAATATAAATTATTAAAAATGGAGCAATGCTCCCAATTTTGTAACAAAACTAACTTATATGCAAATTTTTTATTTTAAAATTGAAACAATAATTTGAGATGAGCAGTACTAACCGTTAACTCTTAACTTAAAAGGTTAAGGTTAAAAGTTTATCATAGCATAGCAAGTTTACCATTTAGAGTAAAAGAATATAAAAGTGAACAGTTAACCTTTTACTTGTAAACAAGTGCTATATTTCTTTAATTATTTTAAAAACGTGATTACGAAAACCTTTTACTTTGTATTTTATTACATGTTTTGCAAATATTTATTGAAAATGCTTAAAAAACCGCCAACTTTATAGAGGAGCGGCGGCCACATTAAATTGTTTTCATAAAACTTTTTAATTAAATAATACATTTTTATAAATTATGCACATTGGCTGGTAGAGAAAATTTAACAGTAAAACAGGGGTGCAGTAGACATAAAAAAAAACCTTTAACTAAAACATTTTACAGCATTTTTGTAAAACAACTTACAAAAATAAATAAATTTGATTCATATACGGGTAGTTAGATATAATACATTCATATAAATGATAAGATTAAACAATGTTGCTTTTAATAATAATATTCTACATAATTTTTAAAAATTTCGAATTTTTTTATTTTCAAAAACTTCAAGTAATTTTTGGATTATGTCTCGAACATAAACCTGGATTAATATTGTAGCTAATTGTAATTGTGCCTAAATGTAGATAATTATCATTAAAAATCTTTGTCAAAAAAAGTGAAGTGAAATTGTAAAAATTTGTAAAAACAAAGTCTATAACTAGTGTCTTACTTTTATTCGTTTTATAATTCATTAAAATTGTTGTGTTTAATTTTGTTTAAATTCTTTAAGTAATTTTTTAAAAAAATTAGTTTTATTTGTTCATTGAATTTAACAGTATATCTGATGGTTTATTATTTTAATTTATTCCAATAAAAAACATAATTTCAATATCAAAATTCTTATAAGATATTTTTCCTTCATTTTTTGGTGTTTTTTGTATTTAACACTTAATTATTGATACTGTAAATGGCCATTCAATTACATCAATTATTCGCTTTGGCATATTTTACAATTATTGTAACTTTTAGTTAAACATAACACGCATAAAATACATAGTACCGGTAATATTAAAATTTAAGTCGTTTAATATTACTGAGCTGCAGCTTAAGTTTAAGATTACACACTTTTAGGCTTTTAGCTTGAATTACTAGCTTAATCTAGCTTTGCTTTGAGCCTGAGCTTGAGATGAACTTAAACTGATCCTCATCATCTTTTATTAAAGATTTTAGGTGGCAAAACCTCCCGATTTTTTAGTATCCAGGTTTTTAACACTGCTAGAAATTGTCCCGGATATCTATCGATCAATTCCATGTTTAAGTGTTCAATCTTTTAAAAATTCTTTAAGGTTACTCCAAAAAATTTTTAGCATTGTGTATGACATGTATTTTATTTGGTACGAAAATTTAAGTATATTTACACCATTTACTTAAAATTTGATGTATCGTTTAAGTTTATGTATTTATAATAAAATATATTAACTCTAAATATAAGTAGTTATCACAAATAACTTGTGATTACGTCACATAAATTGCAAAATGTCATAATTTTTGCGATAAAACCATTATTAATAACAAAGAAAAGCTTAAGAATGTATCAAAATATAATGTCATTTTGTCAGTTAAGGTCAGTTATATATTTCCTTGTAATTTGTAAAGTTAGTAAATTACAGTACTGTACAGTTAGACTAACGTCGTAAAGTAAATGCAGTTCAAGATGATAACATTGAAGATATGTTAAGTACTTATTTATTCATTAAATGCACCTTAATTTACACACCAATGGTTTGCAAACTCTCACAAAACACAAAACATTTTTCTTAAACATTATCTAAAATACAAATATATCTGATTTTTTTAAAAATAAATCTTTTCGTTTTTATTCTCATTATCTTTAAATAAGACGGATTATATTATAACTTAACGTTAGATAAGAATTATGCAGATAAAGATTTTGAAAAGTTAACTCCCTTTGCAAAAATAAGATACACCCAGACTTTAAAACATTAATTATGAAAAATGCATTTTACTGCCAGGACATTGTTTAATTTTTTTATTCATGACGTCATTTCCCAAAATTTGAAAAAAGTTTTTAACTGTTCTGTCCTTCGGTGCTTTCAAGGCAAACTGTGGGACGAAAACACAATTTTATTGACAAAAAACATCATCATTTGTTACTGCTTATGCAATTAGTAACTTATTTATTTGAAAAAAAAATCTTATTTTAATGATTTCATTTTATTAATCCATATAAGGAATAAGAAGGATAACCAGTCACATAGACTAATCACACAATAATAAATTTATACTGCCAGTAAGTTTGATCATTAACATCAATTCTTGTGAGTTATTAAAATAGAAAACAAAAAATTAAGTGATTTTATTTAGTTTTTGATTGTTTAATTCATGTTTTAAAATGTTAATTTTTAAAAATTAAATATACACTAAAAATTATTATTTGCTGCAATAATTTATTGGTTCAAATATGAATTATTATAATGATGATTGACATATTATTTTTAGAATTTTAATTTTTATTATTAATAAAAAACTTGAAATCCAGTTTCTTTTTAATTAAAATTGTAAATTATTAACACAATCAAATGAGTAAAATCACACTGAATTACACACGAGATTAAATAAATCGCTAGATTTTGAAAAGTTATTATACCATTAATTTAATTTATTTCCACTCATCCAAAAAATAATTTATCACTAAATGTTGATTAATTAGAACAGATATTTACAATTACAAAGTGTTAATTATATTTATATTTACCAAACATTTTTTTAAATATAAATCATTTTATATTGACTGTTCAACTCATTTTGACTTTTGTATAAATTCAAAGTATAGGCGTCTTAAACGTTAATTAATCAAACTAATAATATGCATATATTTAATTTTTTAATTTCATAGCATATGTTATTTACATATGTATAAGGATTACAGTAAAAACTTTTCGAACGGTAATTTGAAAGCTTATTTATTTTGATTTTCACATTATTTCTTATTATCTTAACTCAGTGCGAATTCGGTTATCTCACTTTTAGTTTATGGATTTGATTATATCCGCCCTTCTGTTGATCTGACTTCAAGAGTAATGGACCAAAAACTTAACAAATCTTCTGTTGACGTTAATATAAGCTTACGTTAGATACCATCAAAAGAGAATGCGTCATTATTTCATTATTGTTTTTATATATTTTCTACATTAATTAATTTTATTAATTATTTAAGTTGTTTGTACTTAAAATTTGATTTACATATTTATGAAAATAAATTTTATTTTTCCATTTGTCATAAATTCGAGAAAAATAGTATTTTAATATGTACTTCCAATTTACTTTTTAGTGTAAACGTTGTTAAATTTCTAGTTAAATATTTATGTCAGGAGCAAAGATCGCATCCTTATGATAAAAACGGCTACCAAAATACATACAGTAATCTGAGGCATTCCAGACTCTGATGATCTCCATTCTGGATTTTTAAAAATTATGAGGATTTATTCAGCAAAATCTAAGATCCTGACCTGTACTGATATTATAATTTACAATAGTGTGGCGATAAATCACGTAAAATTGACTCAATCACGATCCTATCCCGTCTTTTTCCATGTCTACCGCGCGCTTGAGTTGAGATGAGTTTTTATATTATTTAACACTGATATTTTACTTTTAATATTTAAAAATAATTATCTGCATATTTTAGCTAAAGCAGTATAAGGGATAAAAGGTTAATATTGTAAGTATTGAAGGATTAATAAAATAGAAATAATTAAATTTATTGATTTTCATTGGTAAAACAATAATATTGTTACGATAAAGCAAAATGTTAATTACAATACTCTAGAATATTATTGAAGTTTTGCCATAATTAAATAAAATATCATTAGAATTGTTATTCATTAATAAAATTTGATTAAAATTAAAAAATCTTTAATTTTATAATAAAATCAAAATTTAATAGTAACATTTTTTATTAAAATTTTTAGAATATAGAGATAAAAATGAATAGAATACATTTATAATGTTACAAGACTATACTGTATTACCGTACTTGTCAAGCATTGTGTCACAATGGGGTCTATAGGTCTATAGGTTCAGCCCTCACAACCACAAGATATTTTAATCTATCTCGACGTTTCTTTCGAATCCAGATATGCTACCATAACTATTATACATGAATTTACTTCAATTGTGTACGATATTTAAATAAATATACGGTTTCATTAAATCACAAAAAAATTTAAATAAAATTTGTTAAACGGAAACAAATTGACTATTGATATAATACTAATCTATAAAATTCAAACTTATAAAATGAGGCTCCACTCCACCCAGACTTCAAAACATTGGACACTATGCTATTCAAGTAAATGTGTGTCATTCGAAAAAATTTATAAAATAATACAATTAGATTCAATAATTCTAGAATTTTAATTCATCACGAAAATACATAATATATTAAGATGATAACTATAGCTACCTATTATTGGAGATCATTCTCTCTCTTTGGTAATTTACAAAAGAATATTGTTTGAAATAATAGCCTGACTTTCTAAGGTTTATATTAATGAAAATGTGCTTATAAATATCTCAATCAAATTAAACAAAGAAATGAGGAGACCCTAACGAAAGGAATCCTTGAAACTTTGCAGTAACTGTTCTTGATATTAAGGTGTGTTTTTTGTTTAAATCATATTACGCATTAAAATGAGGAAGAAAGAAAATAAAGGCGAAACACAAGGGAGAGGGAGAGGGAGGGAAGAGAGAGATTTAACAACTAAGTTGAGAGTTGAGAAAATGTATTAGTTTTTAGATGTGCAGTTGAGCAATGAGTTTTTAGTCTAATTGGCACAACAGCATCCGTGACCCCCTTTATATCAATAAAATAAAAAGAAAAATAAGTCAATTGAATTATATGTGAAATACAATTGCTTTGTATAGATTTTGAAGCAGATTTGTGGTTTCACGGTATTGCTGTTAAAAGCTAATATAATGTATAAAATAATAATAATAATAATTGTAATAATAATGATAATCACATATTAGTTCATCACATTCACACATTTCACTTCCTATACTAATACATAGTATAAGCTAAAGATAAAGAGTAGTGACTCTAGTTTTGCAATTTTGCTCTTTTGTTTGCTGATGTTGTTGTTGCTGCTGATGTTGAGTTCTGTCAATAGCACTAAATAATTCAAAATGAACTGGTAATAGAGGTATTTGCTGCTTATTTTTACTATTCTTCCTTGAAATTAATTCATTATTTAATTTGTCACTATTTTCATAAGTAATTAAGTTTCCAGTGATATCCCAAAAAATGTTAGTCAGAGAACGCGAAAGCTTTGGAAACTTACTCTTCGGGTCTTTGAACATATCCTTCGAACCAGAGCCTGACGATGTTTGACCAGAATTGCTAGATTCTAGTGTATTATTGAAATCCATGCCATTGACAGGTGCCATAAAATGATGCAAATTATTCATCGATTTGTATCTAATATTAAAAATCGGTGAAGTGGTTAGCGATCTGCTACTTCTGCACGTCTTATTATTAAGTGATTCTCTGCACTTCACTTCCTTTTGAATAATTATCGCTTTATCATTGAAACACTCGTTACGAAAAGGTGATGACACGTGTCGCGCATATTTTAGAAAACGATTCGCTTTCCAAGTGTTGCGCTGTCCCGAAGAGTTTTTAATAAATAACTTTGCAGTGTTCGCCGATTGAAACTTGTGCTGAGCTGCTGATGGCAAGTATATGCGAGAAGCGCTGTTATTCCGATTTGAAATCCGAACGTTTGGAAAGTACGCTGTTTTCCCAAATATTTCATTCTTGCAAGCCTTTGCCACATAAATATGGTCCAAACCAAATAATTTGTTAGCTTTTTTAGCGTTAACTGTTATATTAGCGATAGCTGTTGGATATGATATTCTTTTGTTCGGTGACGTCGGAATCGTTTCTATTGGCGGCGGTTCTGGTTTATTGTCATCGTTCAGAATCGAAGTCATTAACGGTTCAACTGGTTTGCTATAGTTGTCGAAATCACTTTTGATTCTTTCAGGCAAAGGCGCGAAACCACGAACATAATCATAAATGTGGTCTATTTCTTGGTAATATCTGTCGCTAAAGTAATCGTTTTCATTGTTAATGTCACCATTTAATTCAAATGAATTATTATTCTCTAAAGATGATCCCCTTTTTAGTTCTTCATTAGTGGTGACATGAGAATTCATAAGCTGTTGCGGATCAGACAAACTTCGTTTTACTAAATAATTGGATTGTAATCGTTTTTTGTGGTCGTATAGGTGTGCTTGAGATTTAATTGCATTCATTTTGGTTTTGGTTTTGTCGTTTTTCAATTCATAATTGTTTAACACATAGATTTTGTCAGTGAACTGTTGTAAACTGTTTTTACACAAATCGCTTAATACACTATACTCTGGTAATTTGCATAAGTCTTCAACATTTTTTGGTGCTAATATTTTCATAGTTGAATTGATAGGAACTTCAATTGTGTTTTGCGTGTCTTTTAATAAAGGCATGGCTAGAATGCATTCCTCTTCGAATGAGTTAAATAAGCGCATATCAGAATGGAAATGCTTTAAGCCTTGTGGTGATCTGCCATGTATTAAGCGAACCATTAAAGGTAACCTTTTAGATAACAAGTTTTTCATAGTATGCACTCCTGATATGTTGTCCTCTTTAGCGATAGCACTAAACTTTCCTTTCTGATCCATATTCATATAAATAGTATCACCTTTCGAAGAAATACATCGTAAGTATTTGCTTGAATTCGATATAATTGACTTAGCATTGGACCAAACAACGTCTGCACTAATAATTTTCAATATCTCTCCGGTTTGTATTGTTCTGATTTTATCGGAGATAGCATTAGAGTCATCGTGTTTTGCAATATGCACTTTGATATTCTCTCGCACTAAACAGCTCTCAGGGAATCTTTTTGCTAATTCTGCGATGCTTTCGATACATCGAACAGACTTTCCCTCTTCGGATAATATTTCCCACCAGCCATCGTAGTTGTCCGGAATGGCAAGTTTAGGACCAATTGGGACAACACGACCATTGGATCCGTAACCACTATTACGACCTTCTTTGAAGCGCACGCACTGCGCAATAACCTTAACTCTTTTCCCACCCTTTGCCCAGAAAGCAATTTGGTTGAGTGAAGGTGAAGAAAGGCTGGGCACTCCAACATTCATATATTGACCTTTTATAATCTTTCCAATCTGAGGACATTCAAACGCGTTGGCAAATTCATTCAATTCATAACTAGTATCTCCCCATTTAACTGATGATAAGTATGCGCTCATATCTGAACTCATTACTAGAAATCAATATGATTTGTAAACTGTTCGATCAGATTAGTAAATTCGGTTTAGTTTATATAAAACTCTCTATAAAATTTCACATAAATGTACATTTCAAATGGATTTGTTTTTCAAGTTTGTTTCACAACTAATGTACAAAAAGAAAGTGCATCAATATTTCCTTCTTCTTATGGGTCTCTGCCCCAGTCGTTACGGATGCAAGCATTTCTGTCATGCGTTACGGGTGTCACCTAACGATAAAAAACGTTCAATCAAATGACACATTTTTAATAATTTCAGTTTACTACACTTTACTCGGTTCACATTAGTTAAATAATCTGTTTTGGCAATTGTACTCGAAAAACGTTAAACTTTAATTTTTTGTTAATCTTAAAAATAATTTATTTTATTTTATTCTCATTACGTTACAATCGGGATATTATTATGATATGAGAAATTGTTTCGAAAATCTCTTTATAACTGTTTTATAAAAAAATTATATGCTGTAGAAGAATATACAGTATTATATATGAATAGTAAAATTGTTATACTGAAAGACAATAAAGTAATAAAACGAATAAATATGACACTTACCTTATATTTAAATTTGATAATCATATTAAACAGCAAATATTTGACACTATTTGACACTTGTTATCATTTGGCTTCAATTAGTGAATAATTAGGATAAAGCTATTACACAACTTTAATAAAATCACTTTACTATGAATGATAAACTTTCGTTTTACTGTTTAATGCGTTAAGTTTTAGCATACGTATCAAAAATAGTTTGCATTAATAACTAACTTAATACGTTTGATATGCAAAATATAAATTGGCTGACAATGATACACATAACACCTCACACCACAGCACAGCATAGCATACCACCGCATACCACACCACTTACACCACTCACAACTCCAACAGTGATGGTGAGGTCAACGATGCAATCGATGCATTCATATTCTTTCGTAAATAACAATGCATATGAACTCGCATCAACTCTAGTGTTGTATCGAATGAATGGTCATCACGGGAAACAGCGAAACAAGCAAACAGTGAAACAGCTGATGTTGCATAACAATTATGAACACGAAGGGAAATTCATTTGAACTTGTGATTGAAAAATGTAATGTAGTATACAGTATGCATACTCGACAGCATATACTCGTATACTATAGACAGGTTCACTCTCCTGAGCGGCTCCCACCTGAATGGCTCCACAACTTAGTCTCACTATGGGAGAAATTGTGATGTCAGCCTAAGTTTTCTACCTTTTCCTAACTTGCAGAGCCTGTCTGGCAATAATGATCAAAGCTCGACCTTCTTCTGTTTGGAGAACTGGTTATGACAGCATTCTAGCAACGCATACGTTCGTATTCGCGTTAACATAGCGATCAATGTCGTGCTCCACTCTTTCTTTCAACTTTCGCGTTTCAATTTCTGGTATTATGCCTGCGATCTAAACTTGACAACAATAGTCCGTTCAAATACATCTTTATTTCTAGCTATCCATATGCATGTAAACAAATTATCAGACATTGTTGTGATGAAGCAACGAATAGCTCCGGTAGTAATAATCATTTAGCGGTTACCATCTATGCATTTATGTAATACATAGTATGTATCTAACGTTTAAGCATTTATACCTCTATACCTATACCTACACTGTACTGTTACATAGCTTTACATCTTTGCTCTCCACATCTCCACGTTTCCACATCTGATCAAATAATCAGTGCATTCACCCCTCAAATGAAAACATTTAAAGCACCATTTACTTAATATATCACTCGTACATATATCAAGACTAACACTGAAAATAATTATTATATGCATTATCTGCTACTGAAACCACTACTAATTAAAAACTAGAGTCAGTGAACTATTAAACAGTTTTGCTTTTTTCTTCTTGTTTCAGCAGAGGTGAAGGTGAAGGGCGTTGTTGTTGGATTACGGAATATACTTTTATTAAATATATTGGAAAAACTTGTGTGTACCACCACCTGTGTGCGCATCTATTTGGGTGCAGACTAACGTATATTGAGAGAAAAGTACATTGATCTTACCACTATTACAAGTCGGGGTCAAAATGGATTTAAGTCTGTTATCGCATTATGTATGAATGTTTATCATGCAACTATCCATACAACTGAACTTAAAAGCAAAATATTATATAATATAAGCTTATATATTTGAGAAGATGTTTATGTATTCATTTTTTTCTAATAGCGAGTGGGTGTTTATTAAATACTTCAGTCATTAAATGTTAGTCACATCTAAACTCTTGATATGACAAACCAAAAGTTTATTGTATTTGAAATTCATTTTCAATTTTTGATATTTTTAAATGCAGTATAAATATAAAATATGATTTTTATCAAATATCGTTAATTATTTTATACATCGCGATAAATATTCGTGCGATTTTTCAGATTATTATTTTTGAAAATACAATATTAATAAATTTTTTTCATTTAATAAATTTCATTATATTTAAATCATTTTTTAAAACATATTTTTAACGAATTTAGTTAAACAAGAATGAACCTCATTCTTAAATCTCATTTTAAAGCAATTAATTATTTTATTAATATAAGATAACGTTAGCTATTCTTTGCCCAATCCATAAACCAAAATGCGAGTAAATAACAAAAGATGGAAGATAAAAAAATATTATTAATTTTCAAACTTTATTTGGTTAATTCAAAACATTATTTTAAATTAACAATCTTTTTACATATATCCATTAAAATTAATTATTTTTTCTTTTAGTTTTTATATATTAATTTTTTGAAAATTTAAAATTTTCTTAAACAATTTTTTTATTCATGATTATAAAGTTTTACTTACAGGGAGTTTGGTTCTGATCATTTTTTCTAAATAAATGAAAACTTTAGAAAAATTCTAACCAAAACTAAACTGTCCAGTAAATAAAATTTTATATTCACAATTAGTTTAGGACAGGTCAGCATGGATTTTTTATTTCTGGTACTTTAAGCGTGAAATTAAATTTTAGTAAATTTTTAAGTGGTGTACATATAAAAGCGTGACAATTTATGAACAAAACAGTTTATAAATAATATAAATGTAATAAAAGTTGGAAAATAAACTAACAGAAGTTAATTAGAATTTTAAAAATTGAATAGAAATGAAAAATTTTTAAATAATTTCAATTAAATGAAAATAAAATGGAATTTAAATTGAAAATTTTAATAAATCGAAATTTTAAAAAATGCAATTTAAATTTCTACAAATTAAAAAATCAAAATTAAAATGCAATACAATTACGACATATTTTAGAAATTGAAATATAAATGCTATTTAAATTTTAACATTTCATATAAAAACATCAATAGTTTGAAGATTCAAAACTTGAAACGTCAAGTCGAAATCAAAAATATCAATATAAATTTAAAATTATAAGATTATGTTGGTAATTATCGGTTTGTGATTAGTTTAGATGCTTTAATCTATTTATATTCTTATGCTGTTTACGTGAATAGTCTGTTCGATTTTGGTTGAATATCTATTTATGTGGATTCGTATTACTTTTCGGACTCGATGTTAGACTAAATTTTTATGTATTTGTTTTTTACCGGTATTGAATCGGTAACGATAATTTTGGGTTCGGTAACGGTAATTAAAATTTGAATATTTTCAATAACTTCTTAATTAGTAGAAAAAATTTAAAAATTGGATTTTTTAGAAAAATATTTTGATCAAAATAAATTCAATGCTAAGCCTACCTAACCTTTCGAACTATAGACGGTCAAGACTGAAACATCCCTTTAATGATTAATAATTGTAACTTGTTTTTTCTTTGTTTCGATATAATCATTTCCACAAAATTAAAATATATTTAAGCGACTATTTTGAGTCGTCCTGTAATAAGTAGTGGTCAAAGTAATATAAACGTTTTTTTTGTTAAAATAAAAAACAGAAAAACTTTCTAGTCCTTTAATAATAATTTATTAAAGGCCAAAAACTTCCGTTAAATTCACTTCAAACTTAAAATTATTGTTTCCTTTCTAAAAGCAATCAAAAATACATGAGTTTAAGAGTTTATTAGAATATTCACTTAGTTTGTAACTTATATATATAGCGAACTGTATTTTAAATTCTTTTTTTATTATTCTAGACTTATGTTTTATGGATTGAAAAAAGAAAGCCCGATTTTCTAGTTTTATTTTTGAAAACTTTTTGCTTTTAAGCAACTAAATGTATACTTATTAAAACTTAAAACCAAAAACATGTAAAAAGGCTAAAATATTTTAATTTATAACTTTGAATAAATAATTCTCTAAATCCAAAAAAAAAACGTTAATCGGATAAAATTGCAGTATAGTTTTAATTTTAAATTTTATTTATAAATAAAAATTTTAAATAAAATGAAACTATAAATGTAAAAAATATTTTAGATCACAAAATTCAAAATTAAACATTTAAAAAGTTACATAAAACGATGGTATTAGGAAAAGCGAGCATTCAGATGCATGCACGTCAAAATTAAACTTTCTGACAGTGAGATCATTCACTCCTTCTTTATTAAAATGTAAGTTTTGTGAGCTTCAGATATAACTTTTGAATAATCAACGGCTAGTTTCTAAAGATTAACGCAAACACTTTTGGGTATCCGATGGTTTGAAAGACTCAGAATGAGTCTGATTTGCTATTTTTATGGGAATTTAAAGTTTTTCGGGTTTAAAAGTTTCCAGGAATTTGTTGAATTAGTTTGGTTTTTTTCAAATAAGATTTCACACTATAGGAAACAAGAGGTTTTGTAATATTTTATCCAAAATAAAGTATTAATTTATAATGTTTGTATTTCGAAGAATTTTTGATTCTGTTAGAAACTACACCGAATCTTACCGCTTAATCAACTAACAATAATCTTAATAAGATAAACATTAACTATTGCTAACATTTGTCGGTTTAGTTTGCTAAGAGACCACCAAATGTGACACTATGTTCTACTCATATATGATCGCAATGATATGTTACATAACATTACGTAACGTATATTAGTTTCTTATTTGCTTGATTAAGTAAAAAGCATTTTTTTCATTTTTAGCTCACTTTTAACTAAAGGAGTTATTGGATTTGCAATGTCCGTCTGTTTGTCTGTGTGTAGACGCACTAGCTCGACCATAGTAATCAGCACGTTTTTCAAAATTGTTTTCTCTATATTTATTAAGGGATATATGAACTATATCCTAATAATATGCTTAAAATGAACTATAAATATCTTAAAAACGGCCAAAAATGGCTTTAAAATAGTTAATAATGGATAAAAATGAAGCAAATATGGGCTTATAATGGGACAAAAATGAGTCTTAAAAGGCTAAAAATATACAATATGTTAGTTAAAAATGGCTTTAAAATCTTTTAAATAGTGATAAAAATTTGATAAAAATGGGTGAAATATTGTTTAAAATAACATTATTAAAACTATTTTGAGTTAAAACCAATCACACGTTTAATTATATTCGCTCATCTAATACTTTTGAATATCCGTTTAATAACAATTTATGTGATGTTGACTCGAAGAAAGCTAAAACACAACAGAATCAAAAATCTTAAAATACTTACTGAAGAACTGTTTACAACAATATAATTTAAAGCATTAAATTTTTTCCTATGCTTAAAAAACAAAATAAAATATTGTTGGCAAAAAAAACTATAAATAAAATGTCAAAAAATATTTAATACAAAAAAATTTGACTATACTATTGAATTAAAATAGAAAATAACACAAAGTGAGCTCAATATGTATGTTCATACTCTTTCTAGTTTTCATTTAGCTATATTTACGTTACGAAACATTTCTCATTGCGAGCATATCTGGTTCTGCTATAGGTTTGGGCAGTTTTTCTAATGAAACAGAATGGCAAGCAGACTATATTTTCGTAAGGAATTAGTTGTCATTTGTCAATGGTTTCATAATTGGGTATTATTTTAGAGTTAATTAAGATATAAATAAAAATAAATACTATAAAACTTATTTGAGTTAATATAGTTTTTCGCTTAAGAAAAAAAAGATAATACGTTAAAATTCTTTTAACGAACAGATTTTGAACGAACGAAAACTATAGTGAACGAGCATTAGCCCGTCTTCGGCGGACGAATAAGAATAATAAATTTAATTAAAAACCATAGAAATATATTAAAAACTAATGATGTTACTTAAATTGAATAAACTAGCCAAAGTCAAATCTACATGATCCTGTTCTTCACCGACTAATCTTTACTAAAATTTTTCTTCACAACCCTTTCCATACACGATACACGCAAAGAACAACTCTTCCAAGACCCCAACTGTTCCATTGCAACCCCATCTGGCACTATAATGTGCAATATAATCATTAGAATTCAAGGACATTTTGGGACAGATTTTGGGACAAAATATTTATGATATTGGGACAAATTTTTGGGACAAAATATTTAAGAGTTTAGGACAAAACTTTTTAATAAAACATATTTTTATTCAATTTAAAATGTTTCAACTGTTTCACTGTCGTCTCCAATTGAATTTAACATTAAAAAAGTGAATTTAATTTAATTTTATTTTAATAAAAAGTGTCTGCGATTAGAAATAAAGTTTGAAAATTATCTTTAAACTTAAACACATACCAGTGGTGCGTATTTAATCTTTAATTTTAAATCTATATTTTTATTTTTTATTTAATTTTAAATTTATAAACGATAAACTAATTATTTAGTATAAATGGGTTAATTAGATTGTAGTGTATGTGACTCTTAGTCACTACACTATTACTGTACAGTTCTAGATGTTTCTAGAACTAAGATTACTCATAGCATAACGTTATCAAATTGTATAACAATTAGTCATTACAGTAACTTATGTTCACTGAATGTATTACACGTTTGCTTATTATTAACACGTTTGTATAACTAACGCATTGCTACAATAAAGTGTTTCAATGCTTGAATGCTATCGTTTTGCTTAATTCTATTGATTGCCTATGTTTAGCATTATGTTCACTCTCGTGAACATTGGTGTCTAGCCTTCGGTGGTATCACGTGGTTCTTCGGGTCATTCTTCCTCAGCAGTCAACGTCGTCACTTACCTATAGTTCCGGCTACTACTGTCATACACTACATAGATATAAACATTACTTTTAGGGACATTTAGGGACATAATTTCAAATTTAGGGACACTTTACAAATTTTGGGACAATTATTTTTCAAAATTTAAATTTAATTCTATTTTCTTTCCAAAAATAAGCCATTTCTTTATATTTATGGGACAATTTTGAAAATTGGGACAATCCTTGCATTCCCAGCTCTACTAATCATTGAGCTGAATCAATTGATATTTGTATTGGGGCTGTGGGGCCCACAGGGGAGGAGCCTATAAAGGCTATGACAGACAGACACCTCTGAATTTTTATATATATGTTTGAAATCAATAATGGCCCTTACTTTAGGAGTCTACAAACTGTTAATTATTTGTTTCATTATGTAACAAAATTGTTTCCCCGTTTAAATGTACAGTTTATGTTAAGCGACAGTTTGGAGACTTCGAAAGTAAAGGCGATCATTGTTTGAAATCAAGAAAAATACTGTATTTAATTTTTCACTATTTATTTTGTGTAATAAAAAAATATATTAAAAATTTTAAAAAATTATTAAAATTAAAAAATAGCATAATGATTGCAACAAATAATTACGATCAAAATAATAAAACATTTAGACGTTATTTGAGCTTTTAATCTCAGAACGTTTTCATAGCGTTAATCAATAATAACAGAGACAATACTTTTTCGGATTATCCGACTTTATTTGAGATATTAACTTAGCGGAAATTACTAAATATATTCTTAATATGAAAATCATTTTCCTATAAATCCGACTTTTTAATCGGATTATCCCATTTTTACTATATTCATAAAAATTATCGTTGAAATTCTTGGACTTTTTGAGACCCTAACATTTTTAACTAAAATTATCAAAAAAATTTTAAGTAAAAAATTTTAAAATTTTTTAAAACATTTTTCTTAAATTAAAAAAAATTGACAATAAGTAAATAATAAAATATGCATTAAATACTTCAAAATTTATCATCGAATATATAAATTTTTTGCTCCGAGTTTTTAGTCCAGCTTTTTGGTAAAGCTGTATCGGGTCGGTTAAACTGTTTAACCGAAAGCAAACCTATAATCCGATAAACAAGTTTTATTGATAAAATTTGGAGTTTTTTCTAAATTTATCATCAAAAATTAATATTGTAAATTATGTTAACAATTTATTCTTAAATAAAACGTTAATTTTGTTAGCAATTGCAGAATAAAATAAATATTATTTGCATCATTAATATTAGTAATGTTAAGCGCGATCACCGAATAACTAGCCTAATGACTGATAACCGCACTTATAGGTCACTCCTTCTTTCTTTAATTAATTATCTATAATTCATTAATCAAATAAAAACAATTAAATTCAAATTAACGTTTTCATTATTTAATACGTGTTAACTTAAGTGAGTTCGAAATACATGTAAGTATCGATTAAAAGGCTTAAACAATAATAACGTATTATAACATAAATACGATAAAGTTTTTATAAAGTTTTGATAGTTTTGACATTTAGCCACAACAATCCTCCCCACTGGACAAAGTCCACACAAAGAATGGTTCGGAATATTTAATAAACGAAATCTTATAAAATAATGATAATTATTTAAATCAATTTTTTGAAAATCGAAAAATAAGTAAAATCACGAAATAATGTAATCAAGTATTGATTCAAAAACCGTAATTCAATACAATTGTATTCATCGCGACGTTAGTTATCTCCAAATCGAAACTAATTATCTGAGGACTGATCGCACACTTAAACATCTTTCTTGGAATGACATTATCCAACAGATCGTAATTGATTTTCATATACATATATTGAGTTTGTCTATTGTTTACGCGAAGCATATTTCTTAATACTGGTTCGACGTATTCCCGAATTCTTTGGAATTCATTTCTTAATTTTTGGTTCGCACTCTTCTCTGGTAAAGCGTTATATGCTGTATTCAGTGATCAAATGGTCATTTGATTACTCAATTCTGTATGTTTTCGGAACGTTTCCCCAATTAATAATCTGTTATTTATCAGATGACATATAAATCTACAAACCAAATACTGAATTCGATTCACATTTATCTGTCCATCAAATTGATGATATGAATACGCGAAAAATTGACACCGCATTTGTTGTCTCAGCGCTTCTGGTTTTATGTTTTGATAATAGCGATACCATATTATCTCCTCCTCAGTCGTGTCAATATAATCAAACTGATTGGTGTTTGCGGCGTTTAATTCGTCAATCGATCTAAAATGTCCACTAATTTTGTTGTAAATTCGCTGATAAACAGCATTGAATTCACATGCTATTACGCGTTTATCTAAATTTGCCATTTCTTCGGCTGTCATGTCTGATATCTCATAACGCATTACCGATTATCGGTTAACCGTCGGTTCGGGTCGGTTAGGTTGCAAGACTTTAAATCTCGTGTCGTTTCGTTAAAATCTCTGTTTTGTCGGTTTGTCTCGGTTTCCAATTTTAGTACCCGAAACAGCTTTACTTTTAGGTTTAATTCCGATAATCCGTCCTCTTTTCCTTAGTTTTTAGTCCCAGAAAGTATTGTCTCTGATAATAACCATAGAGCGGATTATTAGGGTCAAAATATCGAATATTTGGGTAAAAGGGCATAAAAATATACAAAATAGGGTCGAAATTAGGGTATAAAAATTATTTATAAACAGTAATTCTAATCTATTTTAAAGTTTTTTATTGCAACACATGGAAAGAAATATTAAGTATTATCTTCATAAAACTGTATTAAAACATAATTCCTTAAAATAAGAAAATTGAAGTTAAAAATTAGGGTCATTTATGGTATTAAATTGAAAATAAGGGCAAATTAGCGTTCTGAAGCAAATAAGGTTAAATTAAGTCATACCCCAAAAAATCAGTTCTATAAATTTAATCAATGCCTGCACTATTTATAGTGAGCATTTTTAAATTTAATTTTCCAAAAAATTTTAATTTAACTGTTTTTATTAACA
>JAQGAW010001025.1:0-22035 GCA_034698025.1 Phthiracarus crinitus | reverse complement strand
ACAAAGTTTTAAAACTGCTAAAATAATGGGAAATTGATTTTAATTTAAAATTAAGGTAATTTTTAAAATTTATAAATGCTATTTTTAAGTGCTATTTTGGTCATTAATTAATGCTGTTTATAGCGCTATTTTTATATGCCATAAATGCTATTATTTTGATTCTCTAATTAATAGATAATCCCATAAATTATTAATTCGATACAAATATATTTGGCATTTGTACAAATTATCAAATTTTGTCATATCTATTAAGGGTTAGTTTCATTCATATTTATATAAAAAGTAATTTAATATTTTGAATTCATAAGCAAAACTTTACTCCATTACTGAAAAACTTAAAATCTCTAAACCTCTGCAAACATTTTTCTTTATGGAAACGCATTTGTTTTTTGCCGTTTTGTCCATTTTTGGTTAAAATAACTGCAATTTAAGCCTCAATAGATTTAATGCAAAAGTGTTCCGATGTTTTGGCTTTTCTTTTTAATTTTGCTCAAAAAGCCCTTTTATTGCATTATTATTTTGTTTTATTTTATTCAAGCAAAAGCGTACACTCATTTCAAATTCTCATTTAAATATTGTGATGCTTTAAAATAATATGATATGTTTATATATCTACTGTATAATATATTAACCACCAAAATATTAAGTATATTTCTTGAGCTTTAGATTTTTATGTTCACCACTAAATATAAATTATAACTTCAGAATGTTGTTGACTCGTAAGTCGTTAAACAGTAAAATTTTTTCGTGTTTATTGGTTTATAAATGGAAATCCAATTTAGTTTTTTATTACGTTTACATTTTTATTGCGTAAGACTCCTGAGCAAAAAAACGGAAAATATTAACTGAGAAAAATTCTGATCACAGAGAATGAGAAAAATCAGAAATAAATTGGAAATACTAAGCTGATATCTGTTATCATAAATATTAGAAATACAGAATAGACTAGTACGGGTACGGGTTCGGGCTCAAAACTGTTTGGGCGGGTCGTGTTTTGAAAAATTTTGAAGAAAACCCGACAAACCAATAAAACATAGATTTTTTGCCTAAAACTTATAAAATTTTGCAAAAAATTTAAAATATGACATTTTTTATAACTTATATATAGCGTTATACGTTGTCGGTCATATAAAATTTATAAAATCGGCGGTCATATTCGGTCAAAACCGAAATTTTTCTCAAATATTTAAAATTAGGTCATATTCGGTTAGTTGTTACATTTGACCGAAATTGATTTTTTTACTTTCGGAGGTAATAATCGGTCGTTATATTGAATTCAGGCTTCAAATCATTTAAAATATTTATTTTCACTTGAATTTCAACTACAGATGAGATTTTAGGCTCAGCCTAAGCCTACACAGTTGGCTCTAGGCTGACAGGTTAGTGTTAGAGATAGTCTGTAGGCTTGGGCTCCAATATATTGAATAGGCTTAGGCTGTAGGCTTTATCCTATGAAAAAATGTAGGCTTAATCTCTAAGCTGAGCCTAGGCCTAAGGTTAGACCGCCTAAATTGCTCATCTCTAGTTTACACATTGCAATGAGTATAACTTTTATTTGCTCTGGATAGTAGTTTTTAAATTAAAAATAAAAATTTCTATAAGTTATAATTATGTAATAAAGCATAGAGGTTAGGCAGCCTAAATTAAGTTTAGGCTGTAGGTTTAGGCTCCTGAAAAAAAGGTTAGGCTGTATGCTTAGGCTTGAGCCTAAGACTACGAAAAAATGTAGGATTAGGCTGTAGGCTGAGCCTAAGCTTAAGGTTAGGCTGCCTAAAATGCTCATCTCTAATTTCAACATATATCAACATATATGCGAATAGAATTCAAAATCTTTTTGCTTTTAAAATTTCATAAAAGAATAAAAAAAAAGTTTATTCAAAAAAAAATTTAATATATAGTTATATTTTCGGTCAAATTCGGTAATTTGATACATTTGACCGAAACAAATTTTTTAATTTCGGCGGTTATATTCGGTCAAATTCGGTCTGTGACCGACAACGTATAACACTACTTATATAATACTTAATTATTTAATATTATTTCATTTTTAAGTAAGTTTTACTATTTTTTACATTTTTTTAGAAAATTTTAGAAAAATTAGTAGAATTAAAAAATATTTTGATAATCGGGTCGGGTTGGGTTGAAGCCTGTCTGGTTAGGGTCGGGTTGAGACATGTCGGGTTGGAATCGGGTTCGGGTTTAAGAATTCTAGCGATTCAGAAGTAGTCTAATATAGAAGTCATTGTGTAATCAAAACAAATATGTATGAAAAAATCAATATACAAAAAGTTGATCTAATTGTTTCAACAAATTCACTTCACATTAAAAATGTATTTGCAACGTATGATTGCAATTTCGTTTTCATTTATCAAACATGTCTACATTGAATGGCTTTTTTTGCCAGTCAGTCATAAGTTAAATACACAGAAAAGCATTATTACTCTAAAAAGCGTTGGTACTTATTAGAGGCCGAAAACGGGTCCCTCGTGAAGAGGGAGGGAGTGGGAATACTTGAAAATACGCGGGATGGGAGGGAGTGGGAATAGGCTAAAATCATGCAGGAATTTACTGGAATCCCGCGTCCCTTTTATTCCCGCAAACCAATTATATAAATATATTTCTGTTTAAATTCGACGAATTTTTAGGACCCCTGTAATTTTTCGTCCCAATTTTAATTTTTAAAAGAGTATATATTTCATATATTTATTATTATTACAAATTTTATGTCAACCATGCAATTCATATTTATCTAATTACATATATATAAAGCATTTTATGAATTTATTAAACGATTTTTGTTTTTAGTCGAATTTGTGGGAACTGCGGGACGGGAGCGGCGGGAACGATAAATTTTACCTTTGCTGGAGCGGGTCCCGTGGGAATTGCGTAAAATTTTGCGGGAGGGAGTGGGAGTCAAAAATTAGAAATTTTTCGACATCTATTACTTATAATCATTAGGATGTCTAACCAAATCAACATTAGTAACTTAACATTTTATTTAATTTTTCTGATATATTATTTTATTACTAATTTCTGGATTTTTATTGTTCTTTTCTTATATCAGAAGTTGTATTGTATTAGCATTTTATAGTTTTTTAATACTTAAATTTATTTCACGCGTTTCTTACCATTAGTTTTCAATTTAATTACAGTTAACATTTCATTGTTCTGTGTTAGCTTTGTTAAACAAACGTTCAATTCTCAGTTGTTGTGGGCAAAGTACCGTAATTTTGATAAAATTTTAATATTTTTAAACAACTACTTTTGTAATAATAGCAAAAGAGAATCTTTGACATCTTTTTCACGAATAATATTATATGACAATTCAATCGTGATATACTTGTCTTAATAAATTGTATATGAGTTACTAGGAATCGAAATCTAACAAATACTTTCTTTCGATACAAATATTATGTATTCGGTAGCATTATGTTTCGTTACAATACTTAAACGAAACAGTATATTCCATGCTATTTAAAATATTTGCTTTTCTAGTTTTTTAAAAAAAAGTACAGCATAAGTGCAGTGTAAGCTCGAATAGCTAGCTATTATGAAATATCTAGTTTAGTACAGCTGCTGCACGTAAAATCTACATTATAAAAAATCGTTGTGACGGTATTCATCTCATTTATCATGAACTTGAGTTGTCGATCGGTTTACCCTAAATTTCTGTTTACTAAACTCATTTTTTTGTTTAAATAAGCAAAATATCAGAAGATTAGAATTCCTATTCAGTTGACATCAGCTAAATATTCTTAAAGGAAGATTTTTTAGTGTAATAATTAAATATGAACTTTATATAGTTTGTATATTATTATCGATAGTTATTTATTAAATATAACTATAACTTAATTAATAGTTTTCAACTTTTAGCTATAAAACTATCAATTTTTATTAAATAGAAGAACGGAAATAAAAATTTCCTTAAACTGTATCCCACATTAACTGTTATTAACTGAATGTTACCATTATTCCCATTATTCAAAGTTTTCAATCTCTATTTTATACTAATTAACAAGTAAGTTAATTAGTATTTAAGTTTATTTAACTTAGTTAAAAGAAGAAAGGCTTTTGTTTTATTTTCAAAATGTTTTTATAAAATAACATACAATAATACACTAATTAACAAAGTAATTAAACTATTTTAGTATGTTTTGATTATCTAATTTATTATACGATATTATTACAGATTTTTGGATAAATCTATTAAAATCTATAACTTTCTATATATTTGAATACATAAACATTATAGCTATTCTTTTGTTAATTATATTTCTTTATTTTCTATAATATTAATTCTCTTTATAATTATAAACTAATAAAATAAATTCTTGATAATTAAATAGTTAAAGTACAGTCTTGTTCCTAAAGTAATTAATGCCTAAATTAATTAATTAAATTAGAAACGATGGTTTTTAAATTAGCCCAAAATGTTAAGTAAATTAAAATGATTAATTAGCTTTAGTGGCCTCAACTAATGTAATATTCATGTTAGTTGTAAAAATACCGTATAATACCGTAAAATGTAAAACTACTATGAAATTACTATAGCTTATGAAAAATTACCGTAATATTGTCTTTTATGTTAAACAATAAATTATATTTAATTTCTGTTAAAAACCTTTAAACAATATAGATATATATATTGAAGATGAGTTATTTTAGGAATCACTTTCAAAAATCAAAATGTATAGGATTTGCTATTCTATTCTCAATTCGTATTCTTCCAAACTGTTAAATAAATAAAAGCATTTTCATTGTTGATACTAAACTGGTTTTTGAATATCTATTGAATTCGTTAGTTTATTTATTTGTAAAATTTTTATTTTTATTCAAATAGTTAGTTCCGCTTTTAAAAAATAAAACCTTACAAACAATTAATATTCTCTTCAATTCTGACGCAATTCAAGCGAACCAAACTTTACTATTTCTTTACGTTTCGATACACTTCCGTTTCCTATTCTTTTGAATCGAAACACCCAAATATAATATCACTTTGTATAGGTTTTATTAAATGGGACGCAAAACCTTTACCAATATTTTTCACATTGATTTCAGTTCGAGCTTCGATTCAATTCAATTGATCTCCAGTTGACTTTCTAATCTATTGTTTCCGTTTTTGGTCAGTATATTATGTTTCTTTTGCGAGAAAAGCGTTCACGTGATTTGTATTGTATAAGTTATTGCGACAAAAAACACGAACTATTCATACTGTATTACTATTTTGTTGGTGCGTTTATTGACATATTATATCAAGCGATTATTTTTCATTGCTATTAGATATTGACATTTGTGTGTCTCTTTGGAATAATAAATTCATAGCATCATTATAGGAATGACACGACATCTCAGCGAACGCACTGTAATTATGATTTTTGCTTTATATTAGTTTTTTGTTTATTTTTATTTCGAAATACACATTCATTTATCCGCCAACGAATTCATGATTTTATTTTCTAGTAGTTTTTTTGAAATAAGTTATCGATGATCAATCATGTATTGATTCTAATAAAATATTTTTATTGAGTTTTTTTTATCGCTGGTAACAAATAAACTTTCCAGTGATGACGCAATCATAGGTTATCTATAAGTTCTTATGGAATCAATCGCTGGAAACGTTAGGAATGATTTTCATGATGAAATCTACTTTTTAACTACAAAATGATTATAATTGTCAATTTGAATAAATAACTTTAGTCAATATTTCTTTTATTGATTTTGGCTTTAATTAGGTTTAACTTATAAGAAGTTTATTCAACGCTAAACAAATCAGGTGCTAAGAAAAATAAACAGTCATGTAATTAACAACTAGTTAAACGACAGTAAGAATCTTTAATATAGAATATTTCCCTTTATCTATAAATAAAAAATTAGAAAACATACCATAAAATTATTATGGTTTTTTAGCTAAAAAAATATAAAATCTTTATTATAACTTTGTTTTACGTCTTTTATTTTAGTTTTTAATTTATGACATTAGAACATAGGTTAAGCTAAAAGTTATAAACATGTTTTATATGTTAAAAGCGTTTTACCCATTAAATCAATAAACTCCAACAACATGTATATATAAAAATAGGTTAATAACAAAACTAAAGAATTTATTCGATTCAGTGATTCCGGGAAATTCCTTTTTCGCATCGATAAGCTTTTCTATAGATGTTATCATTGTAACAAATTGTACAATTATATGCGTAGTGTGCAAATTTTATATGCGAACTGATACGTGTTTCACAAACGTTAATTGGTTTAACACGCGTTATCCAAAAACAGATTTGCTTTAATTGGTGTTATTGTTGTTTATAGTATTGCTTTACATTAATAGTTTTTACTGAATTACAAAGTGCTCCGACCTTTTATTTTGTTTACTATTGAGTATTTCAGAATACTATTACGATTTCACGTTAAAACTATTACTTAGTTATCATTTAAACACATATTACATTAATTCTATTTAAAAGTGAATTAAATAAAATAAATCTGTGTTATAGAAAATTTTTTATATAATTTCAATACATATTTTATTCCAGAGAATACCATAAACATTTATCTTATTTTATTGGTTTTCTACATTTTAATCTTATTCTGAGAAATCAATATTCATCGCATGCTCGCATAGACGCAAATTATCGAAAGCTAAAATTAGATAATCACTAACCCTTCAAATGATTGCTAAATAGTAATCGTAATAATAATAATAATAACCCATTGAAATGTGAAATAAAATCACTGGTAATAATGGTGATGTTGATGATGCTTGCGTAACAAAAATTTCATTTACGAAATTAACTGCTCGCGATCTCATATATGCAGTTATTTATTCTAACTGTAAATTAAGTTTTTTTATTGCTTTTTTTATATCCGCTTTAAACTTTATTTATTTGAATTGCCTTAATTTAGGAATATTTACTAACGACATAAGGCTGAGATTTATTGCCACTTACGGCTTAATTCTAACGGTTATGACATATCCGTATTTGGCATTCGTATTTAATTTAGGATTTCAATGAGAAAGAAAGATTCATTATAGAGTCAACAAAAACAATTTAATTATACTCCATTAAGAAAATAATAGTAGTGTTTAATAGATAGAATATTTAATAAGTATAAAAACAATGAATCATAGAAATCCAAAATAATTAATAGCCAAAATTATAAATAAAACTATCGCTATAAATTTATTAAAATATTTACCAAATTATCAATAAAAATAGCATTTATTTCTGTAATAATCGACCTATTAGTTAAAGCATTATCAAAATTATTAAAAGTTGAATTTTTTTTATTAACTTATCTATAAAACACCACTACTATATAGAATTAGTAATTTTTATTTAGAAAATTTTAAAAAATAATGTAAAGGTTTTTCATGATTTTTCAATATATTATTTGATGGATACATAAAACTCATTAGATTTAAAATACAATTTTTCGAATAAAGAAAAAATTAAAGGTAAATATGCAAAATAGAATTTTTAACTTTTATCATTAAAATAGTAAAAAAGGCATTTATAAATGGAGTTAAAGCGACTCCATCTTATGTTAATTCAGATTATATATCGATTATATATGCTCTTAATTTCTGAACTAAAAAAGTAACAAATTCTAGCTTTTTTGGATCTCTAATAATGTTATTGATTTTATTTGATTTTTTACTAAACATACTAAACAATATTTTATTAGTATATAGCCCTAAAAAATAATATTTATCATTGTTTATTTCTATTTTTATATGATCTATATATGTATTATGAATCTGTCTAAAACGTTGTTCTGGAAATTTATGGATAACTGTTTTCTACGATTTAACGAAAAGTAAAAAAAACTAAATTATTTTTATTATTATTCTAACAATTTGTTTTTAGAAAATTTATTTATTATTATACTCAATGAGTTTTCTAGCCTATTGATTGTTAAACCTTTTAAGTAAAAATAAATTATTTTATTCTCGCGTTAATAAATCTAGTTATTAAAGATTACTCATAATTTAACAAATTTGTGAATGGAATGTTATAAACATTTTAAAATTATAATCTAAAGGAATTAAAAATTACTAATATGTACTGTAAATTGGATTTTTATTTTTTTTTGACATTTACTTCTCTCAATTAAATGCATTTATGAGATTTTGGCTCTAGTTATATACAGCAAGCATTGTTTACTTTTGAGTTGGAAAGCAATATGAAAGTTTACAACAATTAAAAAATGTTTTTTACATTTTTAAAACATATATTGAATTGCTATTGTAGTGCACATCATTGAAGAGAAGCATCTCTGAAAAAGTTTGAGTAATTAAGCTAAAAGTTGAAAATATTGGTTATTTACAGTATTAAGAAGTTTCTTCCTAATTCTTTCTCATCTCTTATTTCCCATTCTTTAGAATATTTATAATTATTTCCTATTCAAATAAATCGGTATAAAATAAGAGATAAAATTGGGAAAAGTTTTATTGTGAACGAATTCAATAAATTCTCCTTTTAAAGGTTGTCTATCGAAGAGAAAATCCAGACAAAAAATTCAATTTGGATACAAAAGAAAATATAAATAAAAAATTTTAAGCCATTGTTAGAAATATCGAACCGCAATCCTATCATAATAAAAACTTTTTACTATATATTTCAAACTATTTATTTCTGTCCGTTGAATATAAAGCACAACACACAATAAATCTATAGAAACTTTTGAAGTTATTCGGAATATACTTATGATTTTTTTAAAGCAAACTATAGCTTAGTGGTGTCATAAAAAAATTTAGTAATAATGCTGATCTCCACCAACAATACATATAGTGTGGCTGTTTATAACCGTGAGTATAAGTGTGGCTTCAATGCTAGTGATGGTGTCAGTGATAGTGAGTATACATGATGCGAGAGGTTTTATCACAAATAAATGAAAAGACAAGTTATGAAATATTTAGTCAATACTAGGTATTGATTATTATATATGTATTTTTCCAATAGTTTTCGCAAATTTTATTATTCCTTGTTTTCTCCTTTTATCGTATTCATTGTTTTATTATTCGTGTTTTTGCTCACGACTGCGAAACGAGCTTTTATTTTTGTCAAATGATTATATTTTTTCTGAAGAAAAAAATTTTATTAAAAAAATCCGAACGACTTCAATAAAAAGCAAAATAAATAATAGCTGTATAAAACTTTTTATAGAGAAAGTTTTTTTGTGTGTTCGCATGTGTTTGTCACTACAACTTCCGTTCCAATGAAAAAACTTCAATTCCAATACTATCTTATATTTTTATAACACCGCGTTATCTTGTTTCGCTTATTTATTTATCTTTATAATGGTCTCGAAAGGTCCAATCAAAACAATTTCAATTTCGAAAAATAGTGAATTACGCTATAAGAAGCATAAGCTATAGTTATATGATGTTAGGTTTAATCTGACAAAATTTTTATTGTATTTTCTTTTAAAGAGCGAATATCTTCTGCTGTTTTTATAGAGAATTTTTTTTGCAAATTAATTCACTGTTTCTTCAATAGCAAACATAAAAATAATACTTTTTTCTTGTTAGACAAATTTGATTATTTTTATCGCGCATTTAATATATAATATTTTTCTTGTTTGCCCTTAACTATATTTTAAGAGTTAATTTTTGATTAATTACATAAAAATTCTGACGTAATGAATATAAACTCAATGATTTATTGGCCACAAATCATTATACTCGTGCGTAAAACTTTAAAAATCCTCGTTAACGTTAAATTGACAGCACAGCGAGAACGAAAGCTATGCAGTGAAGTATCATTTCGGGCGAATATGCTATTACTAACAGATGATTGAGCGCGTGCTGTAAATGTCAATTTTGTACTTTTCTTAAGTTTATCATTCAAGGACACACTCATACACGTTTAAGAATATATATAAGAGCTTATTTGATGCATTAGCTTTAACACAAAATACTTAAATATGATCAAAAGACACACACACACGCTTTAAGTATTTAATTAAAAAATTTCACTTCAAAAAAAGATAGCGAGTATCCACTTCTGATCATTACTCATTCACTCTCAAGTATAACAGTCTGTAATATATTCATTTTGAAGTTCATGGCTGCCGTTTAGCTGCTAATGTTCATTGTTCGTGAGCTATCTCTTTGTGAAAACAAAGCGTAAGTGTGCTTAAGTATAAAATATATCAGCCACTTATTATATCGCACACTACAACTTCGTCCACAATTCTCTTTTTACTTTATTATTAAAGTACTTGCCTCTTTAATAAACAAATGTTTGCACATTTTTCTATGAAGTGATCGTTTACGTGATCGCAAATCATTTTTGGCCAATTTTTGTTGTGCGAGCGAATAATATAAAAAGAGTTATTGCTATATTAGATCTGATAAACTATAGCGCAAATACGTTTCAATTATATTAATTTGCCATTTTGTTCGTGTGATGATGTGATGTTAAAAAACTATCCATATATATCTAGTCTATAGTTTTTTCGTGAACAATTTTTACTTGAACAATATAGGCTAACGTATCGCTTTTTTCTAGTGTTCGCTATTCTATCCTTCACTAGTCTAGCAAAAAATATTATTTTCTATTAACAGAGAAATTACTTATAATCATGCGATAAGGCTATGTATTATTAGCGAAAAAAAGCTACTCATCTGTTAAAATCTATAATTAATGGTTATAACGCGTTATTGTACTATCGTTTATAATTATGAATTTTTTAATAATTCTGGTATTATGAACTGTTAGACAATAGATAGTAAACTTTCTTTAATTTTGAAGCCGTAACATAATTTTCAAAATAAATTAAAAACGATCAGATTTTTAAAAAAATTTTGAGTCAATTAAACGATTATATTAAACTTGTAAATTACGAATATTTTGATACAAATAGTATACTTATATGTACGCTATGTTTACTCAAAATTGAAAATAACTTAAAAATGCGTATAAGAATAATAATTATAAAAATAATTACATAGCCTTATATATTTATAACATAATCAGTGGTTAAACGTTAAAATGTTAGCACTAAAATTGCCTATCATTGAAATCAGTAACTAAATATTGTTATTGTACTAAAAATTTGTACTAGAAATGCGCATAAAGTTTTTTTACGATTTTAATAAACGCCAAGCAAATATTTTTCTAATCGATTCACACATCCGTAATACCGCTTGATTTAGTTCATTGAATAACAAATTTTTTAAAGCGTTTATTTTTAGAATCACTATAGAAATAAATTATCATAATTATTAAAAATTAAGAAAATACACTTATTTTTAACTTTATAATTATTTCAATTATAGATTTTACTTTTAATAACCGCTTAAATTTTGTTTCTTTTTAATAAAGTTATGATAAGTGTTTCATTTAAGCTAAATATTAATTTCATCGTGAACTTTATTTTCTAAACCTAATTACTGTCGTCAGATAAAGTTGAGCCCAAATTATCATGGCTTGACATTTGAGTTTACTTAAGTGAAGCTTTGTGTACAATAAAATAAAACAAATAATAAGTCATAAGATCTGCACACACACAACATAAAGATAGATAGCGTATTATTTGACTATAATTAATAATATTAGAGCACGAATTGTGTCAGTATTTTTCGATAAAGAATGTAAGGATAGATATAGCAGAAGAATATAACAGTTGAGAAAAAAACATTTATTTTTTGAAATCATTTTAATCGTAATCAATAAAGTTTGCATTATAATAAGTAGATTATATAAATATTGAAAGATAATAATGATTTCTATAATCAACCCTATAATGAGCAGAAACGTAAAGATTTTTTGAAAACAAAATTAAATAACAATTGATTTAATCTTATAGTTTTCAGGAAAAATAGTCTGATATTGTTTATACAATTAAAGAGTTCCAGTTTTTGTTTTTGTGCATTAAGCCATTGATAATGATTTCTGAAAGCAATCGAATCACTAGATCTTCTGACTATAAACAAAACAAGAAAGAGAATGAACATTCATAATAAGCTCATTCATAATTCTATGTTAAATCAATAGTATAGTCAAATTTGCATATTAGATAATTTTGTCATTTTATTGTTTTTATTGTAGCTCAACTAACGTTACTGTATATTTCATTTTTAAGCAGACAGTACTTCTAAATTATATTGTTTGACCGAAAAAATTTTATAGCATTAATAACACATTGTTGTAAATAGTACTTCAATGAGTGATTCGAGAATTTTGATTCAGTTGATGTGTAGCTTTCATGGAGCCAACATCACACAAAGTATCGTTAAGCGGACATTTATTAAAGAAAATAGAAGCGTATAATAAGTATTATATAATCGAATATTAGAACGCATGTGATTTATATTAACATGAAATAATTTCAATAAAGTTATTTTGTCGCCTGAAAATAATATTTTGAAGACATTTTTAGACTATTTTTCACTTTTTTAGATGAGTTGTGGCTATTATTATGCAAAATTTTAGCATTTTAAACCAATTTTTAGTCATTTTTAAACCATTTTAAGTCCATTTTTGTCCATTTTAGGCCAATTTTAGTCAATTATTACCATTATATGCCTATTTTATGAATATTTTAAGCTAATTATTAGCTCATTTTTGCCCAGTTGTTAACCATTTTGACCAATAAAGAAGTGCTGTTCACGTAATCGGTCTAAATACGGACAGACGGATATGTAGAATCCAATAGCTCCTTTTGACAAAGTGAGCTAAAAATTCATTGTAAATGTGGTTAGTTATTGGTGTGTGACTAAACTTTAATTATATATTAAAATGAATTGAAAAAACATAGTTAAAAATTATTCTATAATTAATAGAGCCTCAAAATAATAGCATTTATTTGCATATCAAATTAACGCTATAAATAGCTTTAAGAATCTTAAAATAGCTTTAAAAAAGCACTTACTTTTAAAAATATTGCGTATTAGTTAAAGAATTCGAAAAATTTCACAAATTAAAAATTTTTATAGTTATTGACTTTTTCAAAAATAATCAGCCAAAAACTACTTTAGTATCTTTTTATAAAGAAATTTGGAAATTTTTTCCAAAATTTGTAAAATAATTCGTTTTCTTATGGAGTTTACTGTATAAATTTTTGAAGAAATCCGCAAAACTCTTTGGAATTAACCGACAATTTTTAAATTTGTGGAAAAATTGTATTTAAAAATATTGCATTTACAGGTATAATTAAAAATAGGATTTATAAATGGAGCTCAAACGAATCCATAAAATTTTAAGCTTCTATCTGATGAAATATAAAAGTAGCAAATGCTATCATTTTGAGGCTCTAATAATGATTATGCAGTACAACTTTTTGTGGTTTATTTTGTATTTCGATATTAGCAAAAATATAATCCTTCGTTTACTTAATGAAATTGCTATATTATGTTTGTAGTGATGCTAGAATTACTAAAACTAGTATAGCAAAAACTAAAGGAAGAACAAACAGCCATAAAGAGCTAACTTTATTGTATTACTAGCTAATAAATTTCGAACAATTTAGCATTTAAGTATTCTAATAAATACTGGTAGAAGACTTGTAAACGGCCATTCAAAATGACGGATTCGGGTCGGTATCCAACAACCGTTGGATTCTGTCGGAGTTGAATATATTATTATTGTGTTTATGTATTGTCGGTTTTATCAGTCTTTAGCGCATATTCAATTTTTTCAAACTAAAACTAGGATTTGTATAAAAATTTATGAGAAAATTTGTACCTTTTCAATTTAAAAATTTTATTCTACCTAAATAATAATAACTATAATGTTCTAATACTTATCTAATTTTCAAATTAGGAGTAAATTTTTAGCTCACTTTCTCTTAGAGAAGTGGAGCTTATGGATTTGACCATGTATGTCCGTCTGTCCGTACGTCCGTACGATCCAATCTTTATTTTAATAAAGGGATTTTTCCAGTTCTTTATATTAATAAATAGATTTTAAGGATAGGAGTCTTTTTCCAATTTACTTTTTAAAAAATTTTAAATTAGAAAACTTCTTTGATTTAAAAGCGACAGTAATTTTCTAGAAAGTGAGCTCATTGATAACGTGTCGTTCTTGTTTTTATATATTTTTGAAAAATGATTATGAATAAAAAAGTAAATATTATTGGGAAGGATCGGATAAAATCATGTTGGGTGGGGTTCAGAAAAGTCTATCTGACTTCTATAATAAATTTGAAATTCTGTTCAAATCTATAAACTACTTTTGAAGTGAGGTAAAAAATTTACCCAAAGAGTAATTTCTAAATACTGTATCAAAAAATTTCTTTATTGCCCAATTTAATGAAGTAACTTAATTTCTATAAGTAGTTGACATCAAATATAGAAAAATCTTTCTGCTTAAACACACACCAAAACACATAAAAATTAAAATTACTGCCAGATATGTCTAAAAATTTATCATTTATTGTTCACTGAATTTGGAAATTTGATTTTATAATTCATTGATCTTCTAAAATGGTTTATCATTTGGCGCGTAGAGACTACAGCAACAAACAAAGAAGTTTAAGAGATATTGACTTTTAAAAAAATGACCGAAAAATATTTTTAAGAAGTGTGCGCCAAATAAGCAAAAAAGAATTACTCTGTTTTATCTTTTAGTATACGTGCAAAGATAAAAACACACACACAATATCTCTTTTGCGTTTTAGAACCCATAGAATAGAGAAAAATCTAACGACAAACTAAACATAAAAAGAGCGACGAAAAAACAAAATTAAATATAACTTTAATAGAATTATTTACGCATAGCATCTCTGATACGGAAAACCCCATTATTATTGCTATTATGATGCGATAAAGTCCAACAAAATTTATGTCTCGCATTGCTAGCGTTTAAGAAAAAAATGTATCGATCGAAGCTAACTCACATTAAATAGTGATTTAAGACTTATCTTCTATTTCTATTTTTTCTCTCTGTCTCCCTTTTTTCACATACAACGCACACACATACTCTCTCTCTCTCACATACATGCAGTTTTTATGGCAGTGTTTGTCACGTGCAAAACCATTTACGTGACCGCCGCTCTGTTCGCCGATCACACTATGGCTGATAAACGTCGCCTCAATTTTCCTCACTTCGCATTTCACAGACGCTCAAAGCAGGATCAGTGTAAGGTCACGGTTGAGGAGATGGACACTGCAACGTACGCCACTAATTCGCTCGACGGTTCACTGCGGCTATCGATGAGCAACAATAAAATCGCGCCTACATTAGAGAGCAGCGGCAGACCGATGAGGAATGTTGAGAACATTAATCAAAATGAGTGGTAACAGTAATGAGTTGTTGCTGCGTTGTGTTGAATTTCAATCAAACACTTTTTTCTATTTCTATTTCTTTCTCTTTTTTTCTGATATGTTAGCCATAAAGAAAAGTTAGAGGAAACTGTTTGCAGCGAAATCATTAAAATTGAGGATAGGGTACACATAAATCAAAATCTATGTGAAACTCAAACCGAATATAATTATTGGAATTTGTTTTCTGGATTCATTTAGCCATTAGAAGATGGTTTACGGAAAGAAAAGGCAAACAGTGAGAACAGATTAGATAAAATTGCTGGTCTCGTTCGGGTTCGTATTTATTGTTCGCTGTTTAATCGAACCATAGTTTTATTTGCGTTAATCTGTTACAGATAGTGTCACAGTGGGCGCAACAGCACAAACAACACAATCATAAACGAAACTCTATAGAATCATCGGTTGACTCATTTTTGGAAAAATTTCACGCTTATGAGAGCGGAAACGTGTACAGGTATGCCACAATTTTTGGTTATCGATATAATTCATTTAAAAGTTTTGAACTAAAAATAACTCCTTATAAATAACATTTATAAAAATCATTATAATGCGATCGTTATAAATATGCGCATTGCTTATTGTGGATTATCTTAATCTAATAATTTAATTTATTAACGTGAAAATTTGACAGCTGAGTAATAATCGTATTTTGATTCCAAATAGTACTCGAGTATTGTATTACTAGACTCCAAACTAACAAAAAAATTTTAGCCAGACTAAGGCGTGAAGGGTTGAGAGGTTTGGCTTTACCCGAATTCGATTATTTTTTAAAAAACAAAGCCCGGCTCTATTCGGCGCAACCAAATACTACGCGTGCCTATGAATCAAATTTTGTTATAGCTCTAAATTCCAATTATTATCATAATTAAATGATAAAAATTATACTTTTCAAAGTTTTATATAATGTAGTTATTTTATGTTATTTATTAAAGCTTCCGATTTTGCGGTTGCGGTTTTAATTCTAAAATTATTGTGCGGTTGCGGTTTGAGAATTTACAAAACGACCGAAGCTTTAGTACGTAATTTTGCGGTTGCGGTTTCAAATATAAAATTATTGTGCGGTTGCGGTTTGAGAATTTACCAACCGACGGAAGCTTTACTAATGATCATTATTTTTTGGTCAAACGTTTTTTTAATAAAGTAATTAATAGAATAGCAATAAAAGCTTGATTTACATTTTGAAAAGTTTGTATAATTTTTTCCTTCAAGAAATGAGTTAAAAAACTTTATAGACTCGTAAAAATTTAAGAGGAAAAATAGTTAAATTTAAAACAGTTAAAAATAATCTTAAATGCAAATGTTAATAACTCGTAATTTAAATAATTGCACAAATTGTTTTAACTGATAATGTTAGTAAATAGTTGTAACAGTGCATCTAAAGGTATTTCTCAATTTAAAAAAATACATTTTCTCTATTTTTGAACATTCGCTTGTGATAAATAGATTTGTCAATAAATAAACCGAAACATTTTGCTATGAATAAAAATGAGATAAACTATGGTAATCCTACGATAAACTTAAATTTCTTACATCCTTAAGATATTATTTTCATCAGTACTGGATTCAAGAAAGCGATCCGAGAACGAAGCAGTATTTACTATCAACCGATGGACCGCAACCAATAATTTTATTTATCGGTTTTTGGTTGCTATTTGTCACAGCAATCGGGCCTAACATTATGAAAATAGTGAACGCTTTCTCTTACGTAAAACAATGATCGCGTACAATCTATTTATGTTGGTCTCAAATGTATTCATCTTCGTGTTATCTATAACTATGGTTAATCTATGGTTAAAAATTGTTAGAATTTGAATTTTCCGATCGCACAGACACCAGAAGCGAAACATTATTTTATTTAAATGATATTTACTTATTCTCTAAGTTTATCGATCTATTGGAAACAATATTTTTTGTATTACGCAAAAAGATCTCGCAAATCAGTTTATTGCATATCTATCATCACAGTTTAGTACCTATTCTTGGATGGGCTGTGTTTAAATTTGCGCCAACTGCGCCGCCAATAGCGTTATTCGCGCTGTTAAACACGTTTGTTCACGTGATTATGTACGCGTATTACGCGCTGTCTTCGTTTGGTCCATCAATAATGAAATATTTGTGGCGGAAGCGGTACATCACTATCATTCAAATGGTCCAATAATACATATTTATTACTTATAGCTAGTGAAGAACGTTTTCGGTCACAGACCGATTTTGACCGAATATGACCGACGAAAATAAAAATTAAGTTTCGGTAAAATGTAAAAAATAACTGAATTTTAACGAAAACATCTCTGCATCAAAATAATTATTTTAAAGAAACAGCTGGTTTTTTGAATAAATTTATCATTATTATTCGTTTATGAAATTTAAATTCTATATAGCCTTATATTGTAATTCTATTTCTTATGTATTTTCTAATTCAATTCATATGCAATAACAGAAATTTTAAGTATGAATTCAACCAAATTTGACCGAATCGAAAAATATTTTATTCTGACCGAATATGCCCACCATATTTATGTACAAAGTTTATATGAACAAAAAAGAGAATACCAATAACGTTCACTAATTATAGCCTTTTAGCTTATTTTTAACAAATGGATATCTCATTGGTCTCTATTGGATTTGTTGGATGCATTGTGCGATCCTTTTTTCTTTCTTTTATAACTTTTATTGGTAGTCTTATCAAAAATCGAGGAAAGCATAAATTAAGCCAAAATGACTAAATTATTATTTAAGAAATTCCGTATTTTATCCCAATGTATTTTGATTTAACTGTGTTACTTGAATATAGTAAAATATTATGTCGAATAAGTATGTTATTT
This sequence comes from Phthiracarus crinitus, assembly GCA_034698025.1. NCBI lineage: Eukaryota > Metazoa > Arthropoda > Arachnida > Sarcoptiformes > Phthiracaridae > Phthiracarus > Phthiracarus crinitus. The sequence goes on along the minus strand of JAQGAW010001025.1, from coordinate 3,942 downwards.
AAGTTATTAAACTCGAATAATTTCAAATTAAAAGTAAATATAATCATAACTATTGATATTTGCGTGTAACACAAATATATGATAAACATTAACCCGTATTATGCAAAACAGACACTAATTGTAGATTAAGCCTATAGCCATCAAACGAACTTAAGTCATATAAAGACTATTGATGCACAAAAGTTAAAGAAATGTCTTAACTCTTAACCTTAACTGTAACATTATATTTACTTTAAATATAACCGGTTAATAACTTTCATGACTTTAACTTAGCTTAAACAATTTTTGATTCGTGTTAATTCACCTTTTTAACTCTATATTTTAAAATAAATTAAAGTATCAAATACGCCTAAAATAATATAAATTTAAAAATCAAATTCTAGTTAAATTTTATAATAAAAAATCATAAAGTGAAAAATAATTATATTTAATTTTTTTGATAACTTTAAAATTGAAATTATTTTTATAATTACACAATTTCTTAAAAAAATCCATGAAAAGTTATATAAAAAAATTAAATCGGGTTATGCTTAAAAATTAACTGTTTAAGAAACTCTAACTCTTAACTTTAACTCATCCCATATTTCTTAACTTTTAACCTTAAGTCAAAAGTTAACGGTTAAAATGTGTTTCTCTAATAATATTTAATATGTTACTAATATTATTTTATGTAATTTTAAATAAAGGTGTTCATGGTTTTGGATAACCATGGATTAATCCAATGGTTTTTTAATGGATTAGTTTGGTTCAAAATTTAAAATTTTATGCATTTTGATGGTTTTTTTATTTGAGTTTTAACTTAAAAGCAATGTAAAATTTATGGTTTGTCAATTGTATTCTAAATAGCAATCAGTTATGTTTTAGACCTCAACCAGAAATGTTTTATTTAAAGTCGCGACAGCTTTAAACAGAAATATATATTAATTAAAGAGATCACTATAGCCTTAAAATGGTAACATTCGCTACTTTTTTGTTTCTTAAGCTATAATTGTAATTTTGTATGCACACTAATAACATAAAAAGAAGTCGTTTAAACTCCATTTATTATTGCTATATTTGCTATTTTTACTGATTATCGTTATAAATGCTAAATCAGGGAAACGTATCGCACTCTACACTACATAATAGTTATTATAAGTTCTCAGTAAACGGGGAATTGCATTGAGTGTCCAATTGATGGCAGAGAAGATAACTGCTATATCTAATCATTTCAGTCGAACATTTAAATACGGTATAATGAAAATAACTATTTAACTATTATCGGAACAACTATATGAGTATTAAAGCATGTGTTGTTATGCTGTTATTGTCCAAAGACTTATTTTGATAAAATATAAGGATTTAAGTCGAAACTCTTAAATCTAAAATAGTTATGAGAAGATTAATAAATTGTGCAATTATTTCCAATCTTTATAAACACATTTCATGTTTTCTACTCTCTTGTTGGTTATCTTAAATCTTTAACCAATTAAAAGATAATTTGGTTGCAATTTTTGGTATATAAACGTGAGCTATAATTCAATTTAAATAAGTTTCCTTTAAAGTAAGAGAAAATGTTTTACGTTATCCTAAATTTTTTGCTTTTACTTTTGATTTCTGTTAAAAATACAGAATCATATAGCAAAAGGGGTAATAATAATCGAAATAAAAAACAAACCAAATCTTTTAATTTTTATTTGATTAATTAGATCGCAACGACTACAGCATAAATCCCCGAAGAGTTGTGTGTTATGTATGGGTTTGGGCTAACTTTCGAAGTGAAGATCGCTTCACAATCGAAAACGTTGATACAAATCATTGCACACATATTGTGTATGCGTTCGCAATGCTTAATGATTATTATTCATATCCATATCAAATTGCAATGTATGATCCATGGTTCGACAGCAATGAAGATGTTTGGGATTTGAGTACGTATTAGAAATAGATACCATTTTTGTAATATTATATTTGAATTTATTATTATTTGGATAAGTTTTTCGGATAAGTTGACTCGAGTCATAAAAGATAATGGAGTTTTTTTATTAAAATTATCTTAATTTTTCTTATTAACTATAGACGGTTACAATCGTTTTAATGATTTGCGTAAAAATAACTCAAACTTAACAACACTGCTCTCAGTCGGAGGTAAATCTGAGGTATCTGTTAAATATTCAAGAATGGTTTCAGATCCAGATTCAAGAAAAGAATATGTCGACAGTGTTGTGAAATTTCTAGACAAATGGGATTTTGATGGTCTCTTCATTGATTGGGTATATCCAGGCTCGAGGGGTGGAGACTCTAAACTAGACAAAACCAATTATATTGAATTGATTAAAGAATTGAAAGTAGAGTTCAATAAATCGGGACACGTATTGAGCGCATCGGTTTCGGCGAATAAAACCGAAATAGATATCGGATATAATATAACCGAAATGAATAAGTATCTAGATTTTTATGCTGTAATCAGTTATGATTATCACGGCGGTTGGGAGGATAGGCTCGGACACGGATCACCGCTTTATAATCGACCAGAAGAAGCTAATGATCCTATAATGTCGGTGTCAAATGTTAATTATTCGATAAATTATTTGATAGAAAATGGCGCCAATAGAGATAAGTTGGTGATGGGTATGCCTTTCTATGGAAACGCTTATCGTATTAATATTACAAACCCGAAAATCGGTGATATGGCTGTTGGTATGGCTGAAGCAAGTAAAAGAGCGTGTGAACCTGGTGTGTATGGTTACAATGAAGTATGAATAATATGAATTGTTACGAATGTATTTATGAAATCTTTGAAATTTTTAAATATATGATAGTATTGCGAAATGAACCATAATTTCTCTAAAAACTCGGTTAATTGGGTTAATTGGACGGTAGTGTATGACGAACACTATAAAGCTCCGTACGCTTACAATAAAACTCATTTCGTTGGTTACGAGGACTTAAAGAGTATTACGTGTAAAGTGAGTGAAAACAATTCACTAAATTATTACAATAACAATTTTTCATTTACCGTACATTTTGTTTGTGTTTACAACGTTATACAGACAAGTTATATTAAGAAAATGGGTTTGTCTGGCGGTTTGGTTGTATGGTTAGACGTCGATGACTTTATGGGTCATTGCGGCGATAAGTATCCATTGCTTCGTAAAGTGTATTCTGAGCTCAATGGAGATGGAAGTGATGCTCAACTGTGCGATATATAGGTTGTAACCATATATTGATTGATTGCAGATATGAATTATTTTGTTGGAAAAGCTTAACTTATTATTTAACATTTTCACAAAACATGTTATATTAAAATATCGATTATTTTAAAAATGGTTTCTATTTAATATGCTTAAGTAAAGTTTTAATATAACGTTAAATTACCAAAACGGCATTAGTATTAGATGTGAAAATACTATTAATATGAATTGATTACGATTTCGATTTTAACTGAATTTAACAAATCAAAATAAAAATGAAATTTAGTTTTAACTCTTAACATATAAATTATTATAGAATTATCGATAGAATTGTTCAAGATTTTCCAAACTAGAATTTTTTAAAACTTTTTAATTTGTCTTTCGTTAAAACATAAATATATTATCGTCTTATTTAATATATTGAGTAAAACATAAATAAATAAACACTGAATTGGATGTTATCAGATATTTATTGGGAGTTTTAAAGGATATTTAAATTTAATTATTAACTGATTGAATGATTTGATGAATAGTTTGTTAAATATAGATTCGTACACAACTGTCAGTATATACTGATATACTGATATACTCATACAACTGATACTCTATTACTTGATTTGTGTGTCCAACTGAATGATCCTAATCTTCTGTTGGTCCACAAGAGCACACGCAGATTCGTTGTTAGCATTTCCATAATTACTACAACTGAACACAGTTATTACTCTGCCATTCATGTGGAACTGATATCCCGGTGGTATCATCTCATGAG
>JAQGAW010001024.1:0-22040 GCA_034698025.1 Phthiracarus crinitus | reverse complement strand
ACATTAAAAAGTATTTATAAAATCAAATTTTCCAATTAAATGATAGTGCGGCTTATACATGAGGTGCGGCCTATCTTTGTGTTTTTAGGGTATTTGCATAAAATGTTAGGCTCTGATTAATACGTTCAAATCGGGATTTTATTTTTAACAAAAACTTAGTAAATGCATATTGGAACACAAAAAATGACAGTTAATTTCTTATAAAAAAGTAAATCTATTTGAATAAGAAAATCATAAATATTTACTACATTTATAATAATAACTTATATTTTTTAAAAATGAAATAAATGCGAAATTCAATGAACGCTAACCATTTTAATAATTTATATTAAAACGAAAAATAGTTTTAATCCTTGTATAATAACTAGACAATAATAATTTATATAATTAATTGGCTAACTTTACATCTCTATAAATTACATATCAGTTGTTGTAACATATATAAAATCATGTTAAATAAGCGGTTTTCGCAAAAACAGATAATTGCGTGAATTGAAATCTACACCGATTTAGAATCGTGATCACAATAGTTGTGAACATACATTGAACTTACAAATACCTAAAAAGACATACAAATATATAGTAATCTGAAGTTTCATTAAAACTTGCTTAAGTGCTACGAGATTCTACGAGAAATCTAATTAAGGGCAATAAATATCCGACTATTGGCTATTTGTTCGAAATTCTTTCTCGTCATTAGTTTCGGTTAATTTTTTATTAAACTTTATACAATGTGCGCAAAAAAATAATTAAACTCATTCATTATTAAATGAACGATTATATCGAGAGAGTAAGAAATTTTTATAAAAGTTAAAAAAAATTAAAAATGACATAAAAAATTAACTAAATTATAGTGATTTTCATATAAACCATATGAAAGTCGAAAAGCATTCAATTTTATTGTTTATTAGCAATGTTTGCATAAAAAGCAAATATTATGAAATTTAATTTGTGTCAACTTTGCGTCGCAGTCATTAAGAAAAGGAAAAGTAAAAATGGAAAATAAAGAGCGAAGAAATAAAAAATAGAAAAATTTGTTCAATTTTCTAAAAAAATGTGGATTAAGAAAATTTAAAAATATAAAGCGATCTTATTATACAACTACTACTTGTGAATTGTTGAATCAATATATTACTCTATTTTGTTGACTTAATACGCATGCAATGGAAAACAAATAATTTTTGTGTCAAAATATGGTTTTAAGTGCGTTTGAAGATGAGAATCGTTTTCTTTTTAAGACTTAGCAATAGTCTCTACAGGCGAAAAAAATCTATTTATTTTATTATTTTCTTTTTCCTCATACGCTGAGAGAGAAAAAAAATATATTAGAAAATTATTCATATTCATAAGAAAAATTGTTAATAGATTTTTGCTTTGCTTTTTTAACGCATACACAACTACTCCAACAAAGAGATGAGAAGAAGTAATAAAACTGCCACTGGAATGTTATCGCAAGTTATTTGCGATTTATTTATCTAATTTTAAAGGAGAATGAATAAAACTTTTTGTTCGTTTGATTGATGTAATATATTATTTTTAAAATGAAATCGCAATATGTGTCTGTGTCTGTGTCTATTGGAAGTTATTATTAATTTAAGTTTAACAAACATAGCAAACATATTTTACATTCTTTAAAGGAGAATAAATAAAATAGTGATGAGAGAGAGAGAGAGAGAGAGAGAGAGAGAGAGAGAGAGAGAGAGACCATACCAAGTTTTAACAAATGATTGAAATTAATAAAGAAAAAATTTCAAAAATCATAATAAATTCATTGCGTCAGAAAAGGATAAAGGGATTTGACTCTAATTGTGTTTTGCTATTGCTGTTGCATTTATCATTATTTTTGTAATTTTCGTGGCATTCATACATATTAGATAAACTTTTGACAAAGAGAACAGGAAATTGCTAAAACATAGAAAATTATTGTTGTTTCTATAAAATGATAACAATTTCATTAGCCTTTATAGAATGGTTACGTGTGTCACTAATGTTATAGACTCTATAACCAGTGGGTCATAAACCTATACCTAATTTCAATCTCGCGTATAACCAATGATCACAAAATGGCTTTTAATGCTTATTTGAATTAATTTGTCGACGAAATAAAAATATTGAAAATTACGCGTCAATAATGATCTAAAATATAGGTCATTTAGGGTTAACGTTTCGCATTTAAGAGTTGGTTAATGCGAGAGTAAAAGTTTTTGTAACTAAAAATGGCAATCATAGTGAAAACTAATTTCATAATATCGGACTCAATGCCATAAACTTGCGATGTTATTATGGCTATCCATATATATGCTAAAAGCACGTAAACGCTATTTGCCTAAATTATTTGCACAGATTATATGATTAATTAGGAAGAATTTCATATTTAGAGCACTTTTGGCACCAATATATTTTCCTAATTGCTCACACACTTAATATATTTAATGCGTTTAATACTTATTTTATATCCAGAAATGCTGAACCTAATCATCCGAAAATCTTTTTTAATTGCGTACTTAATTTATATATACTTCGCTTAATGACAGTCAAATTGTTGACTAATTTATTCGACTATTTAACTAATTTTACGTTAATATTAAAATTTCAGAGTCAAATTTTTAGCTCATATTGTTTAAAACAGTATCGCAATGTTTGTGGCATAGTTATAAAGATCAAGCACTACTCAGACGAGTTAAGCGGTTTTGAGATTATGGTCTTTAACATTCAAAAGTTTAGAATAGGAAATTAACTAGGAGTTAATACTTTTTAAGTTTAATTTTGGTAAATTGCGTTTACACAAAAATATAAATTTTTATAAATTCAAATATTGGTTTTAAGTTTGAGAAACATAACCTTTACATTGTTTTACTCAAAAGCAATTAAAAACTTGACGATAGATATAGGCAAAGAGGCAAAGAGCAAAAAAACTGTTAAGTAGTAAAGTTTGACAAGTGGAGAGGTGTACGCAAATTCAACGCATAGAGCGCTACCCACCTATGCGTCGCGAGTCGTATATTACAACACTGGACTAACCATTGCATCGCGAGTCTGTATTTTGCAAGTATATCGAGATATTGTGTGCGAAAAATATCTCTTTGATAATATTCATCGGTTCAACAATAATCCTATGAATTTTTAAGTGAACAGTTTAGTTCAAACACACTATTAGATCGCATATTATTTTAATAATTGTCTAATTTATCATAAGTAATAATATCTAATTCCAGGTAAGAGTTTCTAATTACTTACATGTAGTTTTTATGATTCTTTTGATTCTTTAAAATTCTTTATTTCTATCATATTATTCAATTTATATAATTTTTGATTCATTAAAAGTATTAATTCAATTTCTTTCAATTTCAATGGTTTATTTATTTGCCATAATATATTTTGATTCGTAAAATTAAATTTAATTATTATTTGTTGAAAATTGTTAATATCTATATAAGTATATGTAACGATTGTTTTTTAATTTGTTTGGCGATTATAAGCGTATATGAAATTTATAGACATAAAAATGATAGATTGTCTGGATTTAAATTAATTAAGTTTATGTGATTAATAACTAAACGTAAAAACTATTGTTTATTCTTGTTTTGTCGTAACTTAGAAATGCTAGTAATTGTTTTTGCGATTTGATTTCATTTCCGATTAAATGCCGATGAATAGTGGTTGAAACTAGTTTAAACTTGAATTTAATAGTCAGTCAAACTGATTTCAAATTAGTAACAAATATCAACATATTTTTTTCTTATAGACATTTGTCACTTTAACTAATACTTGATCTTATCGCGTCTCAAGTAATTGACGCGTTAATTCATCCATATGTTTATGGTTTATTTTTTAAAAAGAAATTCCATGTTTAGTAAACTTTGACTGATTTTGAAATGGAAAATAATCTAAAGATTGTTATTTCTAACTTAAAAGTTCATTCACAAACAGTTTTAAAAAAATAAATGAATTTGCATTAAAATAGTAGTTCCCAGCATTTATTTCAGTGCGTTTGCATTTTTCAGATTAAAATCTGTTGATAAAACACTAAACTCAAAGGTATATTTAATTTTATAGGTTATTTGCGTAGTTTTATAATTATTTAATCATTTTAATCTAAATTTTGTGTACGAGTTTAAATTCATAATCAGTGTTAACCTCTCGGACTCTAAGCTTGGAAAATATGTATGATATTGATTGAGTAGATTTTCGAACCAATTTAACAAATTAAAGAATAAAACAAGTTGTAAGCTGTAAAATAAAATTTAAATTTACTTCAAAAGTTACTTAATATAATGGGTTTTAAGAAAATGTTTGAAGAGATTTGATTGATTACTACAACTAACAATTCATAACTATAAAAATATTAGCAAATTACGCGATTAATTAATGCAAAATTTTTATTCTAATAAACTAATTAAAAGGTTTATTAAATTAAGATCATTTAAGATAATTTAAATTATTTGTTTTTTAGATTTCAAAAGTAAAGAGTTTCAAAATAATTTCATTTCTTATTGATAAAACAACATAAGAGTTTTTGAGTATACAGTAATTACAATTAAATTAGCGAATAAACAAACTGAGATAATTAAAAATGTTCACATTTGTAGATTCTTATTCGATACATCAATAGAGCACTTGATTATTAACAGATAATTGAGTTTTTTATTATGTTTTCATACTTAGTATAGTACTATTTTTAATATCGCATTTTTCTAAACAATAGGAAAAATTTGTGTATAAATTGGAATATTATACCAACTCTTGGAAAGTTTAGTTGAAATTTTTTAAAAATCTTCGTTAAAACCAGGAAATGAGTTGTTAAATGATGAAAAAATGTTAATGACAAGAATTGGAATCTTTCTTACGTTTAGCTATTATTTGTCAAACATTTGTTCGTTTTTGCCTATACTGTATATGAAATAAATTTACTAAAGAAATATTAAAATACATGTAATCGACTAAAACCACTTTTATAGAAAGCAAGAATTTTCGGGTAATATTTGTCATTTTGTAATCAACACTAAACATTATTGCTTCAGAAAGTTTATTCATACTTAGCTTATTCTTTTAATCTTAAGCTTATTAGACATTCTAAACTTAGTTTGTTTCACTAAAATATAATATTAAAATTTACGTATTACTAACTGAATATAATGAAGAAAATTATTATTTTTGGTTTGCATTCATTCTCATATGTTCAACGATATGTAATATTTTAATCATATTTAAATAATGCTATATTCAAAGAATGACAGATTAGACATCACAGAAATGCAGAAATAATAACTAACTTTTTGGTTTTAATGTGATTATGTATCATTGAATTTGATTTCTGATGCGAACGTGAAATATTATTATTATAGTATAAATTTTATGAAAGTGCTCTTTGAGATATGAGGAAGAATATCCCAACCATGTCCTCTCAAAAGTAACGGTATTTATGCCACACAATAATAAAACAAGCCATACTTTATCACTTGAGCATTAAATTATTTTAAACATCGCTGGTTTTAACACTTACAGTGTTATCCACTTTTACCACAATAGTGTTAATGCTTTAACACCAGAAAAATAAACAAAAACATAATATTTATAGCGTTGTTGTTTTGTTTTGTGCTCCTTTAGTATTCGTTATCGAAAAATTCACGCTATTTTTTCTTTACAGGTTTATATAACTATGCAGCAAACAATAAAATTATTCATTATCTTATTCAAAATTGTGGCATTAGTTGTCATTAGACTAAATTGCGCAGAAGGAACGTCTTCCCCATCTTTAGAAACCGATAAATCATCAGATATTGTGCCGATTATTAATCAAACTCCAAATTATTTAAACCCAGAACTATATAGAGACTATGATGAGTACACCGATTCCATAGACGAAATAAAGAGAGCTCAGTGGAACAATTTACAAGGTATTGCGTCATCGTTGATAAAAAGCTTTCGTTTTTAAATGTAATCTGAGATGTAATATATTTCGCTTTAATAATTAGGCGGTTGGGGTAAGAGAGGAGCAGAATGGAATAAACTATCTGCGGCTTGGGGTATGTAATCATTAATTTTATCACTTAAAATAAAATAAATACATAATTTTTTGTAAAATCTATATTTATTTTGTTGCTTAATTTAACAGGAAAAAGACCTTCAAGTTCTGCGGGTTGGAATAATTTATCCGGAATGTGGGGTAAAAGAGCAAAATGGAACGAATTGTCAGGAATGTGGGGAAAACGCGGCTGGAATGACATGAATGGTGCTTGGGGTAAAAAATAAATTATCAATTCATAATATTTATTAATTTTTTTGAATTTAAAATAATTTTTTAGTTCTTATAATTTAAACTCTAATGTATTAGAATAATATGTTATACTTGCGAAATATGTTAATTGAAAAATTCTTGATGTTATACTTTATCATTAAAAAATAAAATTCTTTAAATTCTGACCAAAAAAAGTTAAGTTACGTTTTCGTTCCTTGCAGTGCAAGGAAAAAACAAATAACTCTATTTACTCGTTTATCTTTTCTGAGTAACAGTAGTTTAATACAAATAATTAGCATAATGCTATTTCGCTAAGCGTTTATGAAAATAATAATTAGTTTTTGTTTATCAAAAAAATAAGCGTTGAAAAACATTACAGAAAAGCACTTATTGCTGTAAAATGTCCCATTAAATTAATTCAGGAATTGGTGATACGTAGTGTTTCTACATAATACTGTAGTATAAGAAAATATGTTCAAACATATTGAAACAAAAAAGTGTTAATAAATTTAAAAATGCTATTAACTCACTTTGACTTAAAGAATAGATTCAAATTATAGTACTTCACTGTTTTTTCTTTCTTTCCCACCATTTTCAGTGTATATCTTCTTTTGTCTATACATAGTGACTCTATATTTCTATTCAATGTTCGGGTTTTTAATACATGTAAAGAAATAAAATTCTTTAAATATAACAAAATTTGACAAATGTGTTTGCTATCAAATATTTTATTGTTTGGGTAAATTTTTTGTTTATGAAAAAATTAATTCTTCCATAGAAATTTTTAAAATTTTAAAATTTATTTGAAAGTTTCGCTAAACGTTAAATTACTTTTATAAAATTTAATTTCAGTTTGTTAATTAAATTTTAGAAGAAAAAGTTAGATTTGTTTGATTTAGTTAGAAAGTATCAATTCTGTTCTTAAATAAATACTTAAATAATTTAAATAGAATTCCTTCTTAGAAAATTGCCTTTCTATCTATTAGGAGAAAATTTAAAGGTTATATTTTTAACTCCGATGCTTCTTATCGCTGACTAACGAACTAAATTGTTAAATAATAGAATAATTGAAACCATTTTTGGTTTGATAGAATAAAACATGTAATAGTATAACCATCGATATCTTTGAAAATAAAAGTATTTCAAATCTCATTTTCCATCACTATTATTCCATTATTCTATATAAACCTTTATTCTATGTAAAAACCTCAACCGAAAAGCTTTGGGCGCGTTTTGTATTCACTTTACAATAAGAACATCGTATTAAGCATTAGTTTTACATATCAATATCTTAAAACCAGAATCGATTTTAAGAAAATATTTTAAATTATCGGAACATTTTTAATCAAGTTTTATGTTATGAAATATTAAAATTAACCTAATCTTGAATCAAATTTAATAATCTATTAGTTTGCTATAAATTTTAACTTATTTTATTCAATAATCCCTTAAACTCTAAGTTTTTTGTTTTTTATTCAATATTTTGTATTTTTGTGTATCAGATATAAATACGAATTTGTTTTGAGAGGTTTAATAGTGTGATCGTATTGAGAAATAAACTTAACGTACAATCTTACGAAAAATTATTATTTTAAAGGTTAAAGTTCAATGTGAAAAAAGATCATTTGATCAAATGTACAATTTTCTACAGATAGTTGCTTGTTGTCTACTATTAATTTCCATCAATTTATTAGACTATTTACGTGACCACCAATTGTTGTATAAGCAAACATATTACTGATGATTAAGAAATATTCGCTTTATTTTAACAATAATGACCATAACTACGTATATTGGGTCTCAAATTTCACTAAAATTTTACCGAATAAATCTTTTTAAATATAATTAATTTACTGCATTCAACTGTAGATAAAAAGTTTTAAAATTGTTCAAACTTGAAAATAAGTGATACATTATTAGTTGTAACTTATTTGTTTAACGATTGCCAAACTGTTAAAACAATGTCTAAGACAGCTAAGCTGTAATGGTTTGCGTTGCGAGTGAATGAGCTATAATGTCTTCACTTTTAAACTTGATGTTTCATTAATGTAAGACAAACCATATTAAAAAAGAATTATCGATAGTAGAAAACTGTTTATCTACAGTAGTATAGAAAAGTATCTGAAGGTTAAGTGTTTTGAGTGAATAAAACGGAATTACAAGAAAATAGTATAATTTTTATTATATATGGAATATAAAGATTTAAAATTCATTAATAAAACTTAATTATATATATTAAATTAATAAAATTATATAGTATATAATAACACAAATATATAGAATACTGATCACTGTCTGGTCAGACTAGAAGGATCTTAAAGACAAGTTTATGTTGTGTGTGACTTCATTTGAAGAAAAAGCAATAATTATTACAGTTATTTCTTTATAATTAACGTCGTATATGTGTGCAGAACACGATCACTATCGCCCTTAAACTGTCCGAAAAAAAACTAGAATTGATAAATTATTAAATTACAGTGTATTTATATTGATTTAATAAAAAATTTCTATTCTATTGGTATCCCATATCATTCAGTTCCATTGAATGGACAAAATAATTCTCCAAATTCTATCACAAGTTTGCATCATGAGCTACACTATAGTCACATACAACATTTAAATAATTTTTTACTCAATTTCCAGGAAAAAGAACTTCACCACATTGGAACAAATTAAGAGGAATGTGGGGAAAGCGAAGTGTGGATAATTATGATACCCAAGAACTAGTCCCGTTGGCATCAAAAGCATAAAACTGATGTATAATACCGATACTGTATTACCAGTAAACAAATTTTTTATTTTTAACAAGTGCTAAAAATTAATAAAATTAAACGCATTAAACGCTATAAAATTCTTAAAAACACGTAAATTTATGTTTCACTCTATTCTTATATTAATATCTATTTATTAGAAAAGTTTTATCATTAAAGTTTAAACAATACAACAAATATTAAATTAATTTAAAATGTAATCGCATTTATAAAAAAAACGTTGTGCCAGGAATTCTGCAAACAATTTTCAATTTTCATTCGTTTATGAAATATATTCTCTAATGTTCTGTAAAAAATAAAACGCTGTGACAATATTTTACGTATCTATACATTATTATGTTAGTATTGTAATACATATTCTCTTTGATTTATGTTTGTAAAATAAATTCTGCAATTATATTATCAATTTAGTAACTGTTTAATTTTAATTTAAATCGATGGGAATTTTTAAAAATTAATTTTCAGGCCAATATTACCCTATAATGGAGTTCATTTCACTATTAATTATTTTTTTAGAAAGTTTCGACACAAATATATTTTATAGATAGTGAAGCAACACTTTACTTATTAATGTATTGCACGCAAACAAAAATTTTAAGAATTGGAAGCAAATAACGGCGAGTAAACTAATAGTATTGTTATGAGTTTTCAACTGAGTTGTGAAGTAATCATGTCTATTGATCGCACCCAATAATACAGAACGAAAAATAATTGGAATAAGTAATGACCCCTAAATTTTAAGATTATTTTAAAAAAGTTTTATGATAACTACAAATACCGTATTAAAGTTGTTCATGCATTCACTAATAAGGAAGGCATTCACTCCTACTTATACTGATAGTCCAAACTTTGCGTAACTTAATTTCGCAATTGATGTCATTTTATTAATTATGTAACCTTTTATTCAGTTACCTATTGTTCAATAATCTTTTAACTGTCGCCTAAACGTGACATAAATGAGTGACCACTGCTCTGGACTAAACGCATAATATATCCTCAAAATGTAAGTATTAAATAAAACTTATACAGGTATACGATTCATTAAATGTTCTGCACAAATGATAATCTTTTTTCTAATCAAACATTTAATTTAATATAATATAAATAAAATTATTTTTTAAACTTATAAACTCAAATATCAATGACCAAACTTGATGGCAAATTAACTAATTTATTGGTATTCTACTAATACTATAATAATAATTAATTATATAAGCGTCAAATTAACACAAAATAACTAACAATAAATTATTATTTATAACAACATATATTTTTCTAATATAATTAGTTTCATATCATCGCAAAGACGACACGACATATTACAATGTCTAATTAAAGTTTTTTGTTTTATATTATCCATAAATTATTTTTTTGTGTTTTTTGTGATTTATTATTTGCTTTGTTATTTTATTATTATAATTTTTAACCATAGTTTGAGCTTCTGCTTTGAAAAATTATGGTGCGCTTTAGCTTAGAGTTTATAAAAAATTTATATAACTTCAAATTGTTTGTAAAATTAAATATAGTTAATAAATTTAATACAACTAAATGAATAAATTAATTTTTTAAACAATACATTTTTATGAAATATAAATTAGAGTAGTAAATTGTTAAAATTTTAAGGCCCAAGCCCGAAAGAAGCACGAAAGTTTGAAGTTGGGCCCGGCCCGAGCCCGATTATTTAAAAAAGTCAAAAGCCCGGCCCGATTGGGCCCGGTTCAATAAATTACGTACAAAAATTTTTTATTAAAAAATCGTCAAAATATGACCTTATAAAAAATAAATTACCCACTTTTACAGGTTTTTATCGTGTTTTTGTTATCTATTTATATTAATTTAGCAATTATTACACGAAAATATGACTTTTTAAATTTATTTAATTTCTGAAATATCTAAAACGAGAATATTCTATAAAAATCAGAGAAACTTCAAAGCCCGGCTCGGCCCGAGTTTTTTATTATTAAGCCCGAACCCGGTCCGGCCCGAGGATTTGTATCGGGGGCTCGCGGGGGCCCGTTTACTAGTCTAATATAAATAGTTATATTTATTTATATTTAAAAAATTTTAAAAATGAATTTAATCACACAATAATTTAGTTTTGTCGGATAATTAGACTATTGAGCTTGAGCTTATTTTTTAAAGCTCAATTAACGTTGAGCTTGTAGCTTGAGCTTCAAGCTTATGAAAAAAATTATTCGAGATTTAAGCTCAGCTCAGCTCAGCTCAATCAAGCAGTTTGAGTCCTTTGAGATCATTAGTTCGAATGCGAGTTCTCTTAATTGAGCCAATTTAGACAATCATATCAATGACTGATCCGTGAATTTCGTTTCAGTTCGAATACTAAAACTGCAAAAATTGGACAAATGATGTCCGATATCGTTGAAAAACACATCATCTGTTTTAAAGTGTAGCGAAAATCTTTCAAATTCGAGCACAATTTAAATGATTCGCGCTTACATTCAATTTACTCATTTCTTGGGAATATAAACATAACAAGATTTTTCACGGAAACAACCTGTGATTGATGAGTGAGTTTAATATATTTAATGGTAAAATATATAATTTTCGGCTATAATAGATTAAAAATTAAGTTCAAAAAATTTAAGTTGTCTACAAATTTGCTATAATTTAAAAGATATTAATCAAAATTCAGTTGATTGGAATCGGTATCGAATATCTGGTATCTCTCATAAAATCTAGCGATAATAATATCGTTTTTTTTAATTGATTGCCATATTCTTTACTTATTATACAAAGTTTTTTAAAAGTAATTTGAAAAATGATTGCAAATCGAATCCATATTTTCGAATCATATTTCAAGTTTATCTTCAAATTACTGTCACAATCCATCACTAATTCGGTTAGATTTGGACAATAACTTATAAACGTTTCAAAACAGATATGACTAACGCGTGAATATAACAAAAACACAATTTGTTTAACTTATTTCAATATAATTCACCAAATTTTAGCAAACGTTTTTCTGTGTACACATAAAATTCAAATTTTAATGTCTGTAAACTTTTCAAATATTTACTAATTAATAGAAGAATACATTTTTGATTAACAATCCTTATATAATTGTATATTTTCAGTACATTTTTAGAATTCTTGTTTTCTTATATACAGATAATTTAAATTTACGGGAAAGTATTGTCTGAAAGTTGATTTATTTAAAAGTAATTTTGTAAATGTACGGTAATAGAAAAATATTGTAAACATATAATTATTAGCGATTGGGACAATATCTTATCTCTAAGTAAGTGTATTTAAGTAAAATGATAACTATTACTATATTTTATGTTGAAAAAGATTTAAGTCTAACAACTGTGTAAGACTAATAACTAATAACTAATAGGACTGATATCCAGAGCAACAAGAAAAGGATTGAAATTTTTTTCAGTAATTCAAAGATTTCGCCGTTAGTTATTAGTAATGATTTACTAAACCTTACGGTACTTTTTGCTCAATACAGTAATAGTATGAACAATTAGTAATCAGTTGGATTAAAGTTGTTTGGTTTAGAGATTGGACGTAAACTCCAGAGGTTTTAAAGCAAAGCCTAAGCCATGGAACTATTAATTATTTGAAATGTAGTGCAATAAAATAGTTCATAGCGCCACCACATAGTTATGCAGTATTTCAATGCATTGTAGTCAATAGCAACCGCATCTTTAAAAGCCCTTAACGAGCCTCCTTTCCACCCTCAGCCCAAATTTATTTTTGCAATACATATTTGTTAATATTCTCTACAAAATAAAAGTGGTCTCAAAAAATTCGGCTTAAGACTGTTCGGGATATTCCCGTGTAAACTGTAAATGCAAAAAAGTACCGTATTTTCCCGCCTATAATAAAAAAATATTGAAAATTAAGCAATTGCGACTATACATGGATGCGACTAATAGTCGGGAAAATACGGTAAGTAATTTTCTAGATTTCCTAAACTCCGTGTTATTATACGGTAGCTTTTGTTATTTATTTCAACTCCGGAGTTGGAATTACATTGTTCTTAATTTATAAACATTTGTATTAAAATATACATATACAGTAGAAGAAAGTTTAAAATATGTAAATAACGTTCAAACTTTAAACTTCAATTTAAATGAAGCTTAAACTATTCACTTGCACTTTAAAATCGGATGTATTTTGAATAACATACAAACCAAATTTTTTAATCAAGTTAAGTGATGCTAACATTTTAATATTATAAATAAAATTGTTGATAATCTTTTATAAAGAATAATAAATTAGAACGTATGCCAAATTTGGATTAAAAAACTTTAATAACTTTTTTCATAATATGATTAAAAATGATTTACGAAAATATGAATGATACAAATCATTATACTTTAGTTCCTATACTATTCGAGGATTAGTGTTACAAGGATTTTGTCTAATATTGTTGTCTAGACTCTAAACTTTTTGATTTACAGAATAAAAGCTATATTGAATTTACCTTAGTTTACTAAATCAATAAAAGCGTAACAATTAGTTATTACATGCACAATATAGGCATAAATGTTAGGAAAACATGTAAAACTGACAAAATGATTAATATATTGAACAAATCATACGATTAATTAAAGGTTTTCACTCTAGTTTTTAATTTTCGAGTAAAGAAAAAATAGAAAGTTAAAAGAAGCTTTCGTAGAAAATTATTTCTTAAAAGATTATCGAAAGCGGTCTCTATTGACAAATATGAAGCTCGTCTTCAATTAATTATACGTACATTCGCATGAATTTACTGACACTCAATGTGAACCAAATGATATTTCTATGAAAATTTATGATAACTTCGAATGCTTTAACCGAATTAAGTTTTAAATAAAGTACCAATTAATGCAAATTTAAAACACTAATTTATTTTAATGGCGATGATATCAAATAAACGATTATAAAATATGCTGAAATAGCAAACTAAAACTTTAAAATAAGTCAATATCTAAAAAAATTCAGATCTTTTCAAAAAAGATTTTCAAATAAAAAATATTCAAAAAAGTTCCTAAAAAACATACAGACCAGAAGAGCTACGATTTAAAAAATGATAGCAACAGAAAAAAGAGGTAATTGTACACAATTTAAAAATATTGTACTATTAAGTTATCATATTTAACAATTAATGTTTTATATTAACTTATTATATATATAGCTATCAGAGTAGAATTTTACAAATACTATAAATATTAAACTGTTTTTTGTTTTCAATCAACGTATCGTTATATAAGTTATATGTACAACAGATGCGAATTGATTTTTAAAAATTAAATAGACTTAAAAATGCAAATAAAAATGTACATGTAATATACAGAGACTAAAGAATGAATGAACGAAATAGTATATTATGATCTCTGCTTAAATTAATTCTTACCAATAAAATTAAATAATTTAATGAATAATTCTTTCCTAAGTCTAAATTTTGTTTATATATACCGCAAATGAAAATTTTCGACATTAAAAGAATTAGTATCTAAAGATAGAATAAATTAACAAATACTACAACAATCCGTTCGATCACTTCTATGCCTTTTAATCGCAACATCATTAGAATTTCCTAAATGGTTGTATATCGTATTATTGGCATCGATTGACGTCGAATCGCTGTTATCATTAAATAAAATATTATTACAAGACTTCGACTGCACTATTATTCTCATTGATGGCGAGTTTGAAGCGATCGCGGAATTGTTTGCACCGATATTTGCTCCGAAACGACTCATGATATGGTCGCCGACATCTTTTTCGTGATTGCGGTCACTATTCAATATCATATTTGATGGTCTATTGCGTATGGATTGAGGAATATAATTATCGTATTCGCTTTCATCGGTGTCCAGATCTTCGCCACTGCGTAGCAGTTCAGGAGAACTCGAAACTGAATGCAAAGGCGGATGGTTTGCTATATTTGCGGTGTTCTTGTTTATTATTACGGGTCCATTTCTATTACTGGTAACAAATGACAGATCATTTAATATCGGAGTTTCATAATTTGGTCCCTTTTCATCAGCACATTCTTGTTCAATGGAATTAAGATTGTCATCATCGACATCACCAGGATCTGAACAATCAGTTACAACTATGTTTACGGTAGGAATCGCTCCACTTTGGTCTTCATGAGTATGAATTGGTCCTTCAAGACTGGACAGATCAGAACCCGTACCGTCAGCCACACAACTGCCCTCTTCGCTAACGATCGAACACTTGCGCGCTAATGGTAGCGTAAAACTACTCATATCATCGGATGGCAATTCTAGCTGTTGAATACTTTGACCGTTTGGAAACGAATCAAAATTATCGTCTTCACTGTCTTCTTCGTGAAATGGCTTCGTATTCCTTGAAAGCTGTTGTATGAGATGTTTGCGCGGCTTCAATGGTAGTAATCGCTTTGGCGGCTGATTGAATGAACTGATCACTGGTTGATTTATTGTGTGCTGTTCGCGAATTAGTTTATCTTTTAATAAATGATAAGTAGCTTTGATGTAATGCTCATTTTTGACACTGGATTGAGTTCGTTCGCCATTCACTGGCACCTCATCAGCGGTATTATGATTTGGATTTAATGTTTTTGTAGTATTATTGTTTTCAACTCCTCGTGCCTTCTCTAATGAGTTTTCGATGATCTCTTTGGTTTGTCCCACACCTTGAGCTATCATCTGATCGATTACCCGATCGTGAACCGATTTCTTGACTGTTTTTGGAACAAATGGCGATTTAGAAATGTTTTCCGCAATTTCTGAGTCGCAATCGTAAAGCCACGGATGAGTAATTATTTGCTGAATTGTTAGTCTAGTGTTGGGATCTCTTTTAAGTAATGCCTTAATGAGTTCGATCACTGATTCGCTAACAGACGGTCGCGGAGGTGTTGTGAATGTACAGTCAAGTATTCTATATTCAATTAATAATAATAATGTAATAATGTTTGTGATCACTAGATATCAATGAACAAACTTAATAATGTTTTACCTGCAAAGAGTTTCGCTGTCGTTAATCTGCATGAATGGATTGCAACCATAGAGAAGAATGTATAAAATACATCCGAGACCCCAAATATCTACTTTAGGGCCGTCGTAGTGGTCGCCTGAAACATATCAAAATTAAGATAAAATTATTTCGTTCCGTTCATGTAAATTTTAATTAGTATTGTACCGTATAGTTAAGTAATGTATTATAACAAGAAGTTTAATTTATAGTAATTTATAATATGGAAGAACTATGTTTTACTGGTGAATATTGTGTGTGACGGGTAAATGTAACCACAAGTGCACACATTATAAATTTTATTAACAAAAATGATTTATTAACCAAAGTTATTAATAATTATAATTATAAACAATTATAATCTCATTTAACTTTTAAAAACTCTAAACATCTCACGAGTTTTTCATTAACATTAAAATATCATTAACAAAGACAAAAAAATCTGGTTTTTCCATAAATAATTCTCAGTTTGCGTACATCTAAATTATAGCATCAATAGTACATCAATGTTTAGATTTTAATAATTTTGTCTGAAAAAAATTTAAAAATCTATTTATTTAACACTTCATACATATTTATTTCTCTCCAATTTTTCCATAATTTTGAAAATATCAAAATATATAAAAAATTTCAATCAACTATACATAAACTTATGAAGTAAGTTATTGTTAGAGTAAAATTAACTTATATTCGTGAGTGAGAGCGAGAGCAAGACTTACAAAATAATCAAAGTAAAAATACGTTCAAACCTAAAAGAATTTCTGGCGCAGAATATGCTAATGAACCGCAAGAAGTCCTTAACATTTCTCCATCAGCCCATTGATTCGAAAATCCAAAATCTATTAGTTTCACTAAAGGATATTTAATTCGCGGATTAAGATGTTCCTGTGGCTGAACTATTATGAGGATATTCTCTGGTTTTAAATCTCTGTGCACAATCCTAGACGCGTGACAGTACGATATGGCACTACATATCTAATTATAAACAATAAAATTAAATGTTTAGTGTCAAAAGCTATCGAAAATAAAGCAATCATTACTTGTCTAAAAATATGCTTCGCTTCAGACTCTTTTAAACCATTTCCATGATTGCGTTTCTGTATGTGGTCATACAAGTCGCACACATCGCGACCACAGTATTCTAACGTAAATAATATAAAATATCAATCATATACTGTATACCATGCATATACTGTATAGTATATCAGAGGTTCTAAAACTTGGGTCGCGACCCAAAAAAGAGTCGCAATGTAAAAGTTTAGGGTCGTATGATTTATAGGAATTCACATTTAAGAACGTTAGGGTCACCATTATTTGTGTACATATTAATAATTATTTTAATAATTACTGTAACACTATATCTATGGGAGTCATTATACCTTATTAAAAGAATAAATAGTTATTATTAATGATTAGTATTCGCGTTTTTATATTGAATTTTCTCAGATTATTTTAAAGCTTACTTAAGCTTTTATTAAAATTCAAAAGATTTATTGAAAAAATTCGTCGCGTAAAAATATTTGTCAAGATATTAGCGTCGCATTACGGAAGTTTGAGAACCACTTTAATATACTATGCATATACGGTATGATTTGCTAACCCATAACCAAATAAAGTTTGGTTCTGGTATCAATAACTTGATACAATTTGACAACATTTGGATGTTCGTGTTCCGACAGACGAGACCACAATCGTATTTCGCAGCTCAACTGTTGAAGTCCCTCCTTATTGAGTCGAGACTTGTCTATTATCTTTATGGCTACTGATTCGCCTAACAATCGAAATTAAATTAATAGAAATTAGTATTTAGTATTTAGTTTTACTGACAAAAAATCTAAAAATAGAATAATCACGTGTAGAGCGCAATGAGTGTTACCGTAATAATTATAAATGAAACGCTCACTCAAAATCAAAACTGTTAGACTGGCTGTCAATTAAAACAATTATTTGAGTTTAAAACAATGCTAAATATATGAAACATCTGGTGTGGGTTTCAAAGTACTGTTAAACGTTGTGATCATTGTTTATTTGCCTCCGCTTTTAAAATATCGAATTAATTCAAGGATATATGTATGAATGAAAGGCTAATGTACTCTCAGTTAAATCATTTAAATCATATGACAATCAATTATAATTGATGATCATATGATCATATGAATGGATTGATGCGTCTATTTGTCACCTGTAAGACAATGATTGGCCAGTTTAACGACAGCGAAGTGTCCTTTTCCTAGTGTTTCTGTAGTGATATCATAAAGACCTGCAGCCATCAAACCATCAAACAGATCGTATCGTATATTCAAAACTGTTATGTTATATTGTATATCACTATATCGATAGTATTATGTATGATATCATATAAATAATATAAAAAACATTTTAATGATCGATAGTACTAATTGATTGAAGCGATGTTGTGTTTGATAATGTTTGTCACATTAATAGTCCATTGATTTACATTGATTTACACACATTTACGGCCATCACATCGCATCACACATTCACATTCACATTCGCTTCACAACCATAACAAACGCACACATAAACGCATAAAAGCATATACGCATACTGTTACTAGTTTATGATAGTACAGTGTACTACGTTTACAGTATACGGTATAGATTACTACATTATATATTCCACTTTACATATACAGTACATTACTATCATATCATACTCTATCACATTCTAACACATTCCATAAACAGTACACGTTTTGCGCACACATTCAATAACACGTTCTTTATATGTTTTATGCGTGTGAATGAACGGTTTTTTCTCACACGTTCTTTCATTACTGTTTAGTTTGATAGATGTCAGTAACTCACTTGTGAATGAAAACTATCAACATTTTCAGTTTAAATTAATCTGTAAACTATATCTTAAGTGTATTATTTAATTTGATTTAATTGTCAAACATCATTCTTTATCACTAAATCACTCTTATTTCGAATTTTTAATAAATAAGAATATTAAAATCAATTCATAAATTAATAGTTCAGTTTTGATTCCGAAAAATGCAGAAATATTTTTTAAAATATTAAGTTAAGTACGATTATCTATAAATTATAGACTATTATCAAAATCATAAACATTTTTTAAATAACATAAGTATTTTTACCGTATGTTCGATTTTACTTCTTTGCACATAAGTATTTGTTTTGATATATACTCTTTATAATTATTTTGAATTCCGTATATACGCTGCTGTAATATTTTGTTTTAATTAATTTTTCCATTAAATGATTATAACACATTTAGGTATTTTTTTAGAGTCATGGCTAATAAATTAAAGACAGAAAATAAAAAACTTGAAATTTTTTTCGTTATGTAAAAGGAAAGCAATCATTTGCTAACTAAATATTAAGCCTCAGTATTTAAGGCTTCTATACAATGAACTAATCGTATACTTCTGGCAAAATCGTGATAACTGTAGATACTTAGTTCGCTATATGTTTTCGGAAATACCCGTGAAATTAAAGCGTTATTTTGCGGTGAATTTCGAATAAATAAATTGATTATTCAGTTTCATCATTCATCACAAAAACTTCCGTTTATATCATTAAATATTAAAGTTTATGAATAAAAAATTGTTACAGTATTATACTTCATAAAGCCATGATAATTGTTTAAAAAATGTTTTTGTTTATATATAATTAAAAAAATATATAATAAATGAGGTACAATGTGATTCCGTATTAAGATTTTTTTAGTCAAAATGAAATAATATGCATAATTAACTTCACAAAAATTTATAATCTTAGTCATAAATTATAATGTAAGATAGAAAATGTTCAAACCTCTAACAATGTTAAACTTATACTGAAACTAGAAAAATTGATCACAATTTAGAATATAAGATTCTAACATAGAATTTTTTTAATTAAGTTGAAAGCAGAATTAAACAAAAAAGTTTTATTTGTTTGTTGTGAGGAAAGGATCTATAAATACATGGTTTTATAAATTGGTAGCAAACAATTAGTTTAAAATAATTGACTCTCAATTAGGATATGAGAAACTTAGTAAAATTATTTTGAAATTTGGATTTAAAAACTAAAACTGCCAAAACTTTCTTTAATCTTTTTTTTAAATTTTGTAATTCTAAAATATAATTTTGGAAAATCCATTTTGTCTTTAAAGCGATTGATGATGCAGATATTCCGGCCAAATATGTACAAAGAGTAACAAATGCTAAACTATGTTACACTATAAGCAGAAAATTTTTAGATCTTGGCTTTTAATATTATTGAAAATTTTTTAATTTTCTATTAATTTTTTTGTTAATTTATTTGTCACATATTCACATAAATTCACGAAGTACTAACGAAAGCATTCATATATTAAACAATTAAACAACTAATATGTTAAGTTTTTTGTTTATTTTTTTATATTGCACTTTCATCAGTTGTCTGTCTGTATGACTTTACTTATGGCTTTAGTTTCATGTGCCAACTTGTATGTATTAAAAACATATAATATATATAGATTAATTGTATAAACGTATAAACATATTTGTGTAACAAATATAATAGTATTAAACCCCTTTATTAATATAAGAAATCAGTGAAACACCTTTATTATTATAAAAGTGTGAACATAAGGAAGAACAAAAGCATAAGTTTAGCACAAAAAAACGAGCTAAAAAATTCAAAAATATTAATTTATTGATCATTCATTTAGTAATAGCAAATATCAGGAAAAATAATTAAGAAAGATAAAATCATTTTAACCGAAAATGTGAAAATACCCACACATTTCTCAAAGTAAAACAATTTAGCTCAAAATCTTATCTGCTATTAAAAGGCATTTCTTTCATTATTTAGCGGTGTTTTCATTTATAGCGTTTCTTTTCTTTTTATTTTACCACACACTTAGAAAATAAGTGTCAATAGAAAGGGACTAGGATTTGGTAAAAGAGGAATTTAATGCGAAACTCGAAACATATTTCGCTGCGTTTTAACACTAACACTAACTCCTTTTCTAAAACTCTAAAACAAATTACTAACGCAACCAACTCTGAATTTATATGATAGGTTTTATTAGCCATACGACTCTATCAAACAACTGAACGCAACGCTTCCCAGTAAAGTATAAGCTTATATTAGTCGATTTGTCAAATTATTTTTGCTCACATTCATGGTATCGAATTAAGTTTTTTTCGTTATATATTAGATTAAGTTTTTTGTTGGCATTTATTTTCGACACTCTTTTGTAGAGTTTTTTTCCGTTAATCTCCTTATCATAGCAATGATCAACAATTCTCAACCCGTCTCGTAATATCCGCTAATGTGTTGTGGGCTTTTCTATTATTAAAATACATTAAAGCAAAAGTTCATTTTCGCACCAGAAATACTACATACTTCATCGAATCTTAATTCTGGAAGCACTTGCAAGAATTCGCAAAAATAAATTACAAATATTGGTATGATTGGTATTATTTGTGAGAATCCAAATTAATGACATTCTTATAGTCACGTATATATAATATATATATCACTAACTGGCGCTAACTGTTTCTTTTTTATTGTTTTTCGAAATCTATTCAATTAAAGGCTTTCGTCTTTAACAGAACATAATTGCATAAATATGTTCTCTATATTAGCTAAAGTAAATAGATATCGTTCAGAATTTTTTGTTAAAAGCTTTTTTCTGTTCTATTAGAACAAAAATCAATTAAAAATAAAATAAATAAATTTCCTAGTTTTAAATATTACTGTATTAAAAAATTTGTATGATATTGTGCCTCTAATGTACCATTAAATTAGCACTTTAAATGATAAAGATTTACTAGAAAAAGGAAAATGAGACCCAATTGACCGTTTTATGATTTCATTAGCAA
Source organism: Phthiracarus crinitus (assembly GCA_034698025.1). Taxonomy (NCBI): domain Eukaryota; kingdom Metazoa; phylum Arthropoda; class Arachnida; order Sarcoptiformes; family Phthiracaridae; genus Phthiracarus; species Phthiracarus crinitus. The sequence continues at coordinate 217 of JAQGAW010001024.1, read as the reverse complement.
ATAATAACTCCATTTAAAATGGTTAGAAGTTCTTATTTTAAAAATAAGCTTAAGTTTATTGCAACATTCGTTTATTATAATCAGACTTTGCGAGCCATATATCTATGATGAGTTGTACTAACGATACACTTAAGAATAATTGTTACAGGCGTTTCCGTACCGTTTGGCCGTACAATACAAAAACCCTGTAAAACTTAAACTTATACTTCTTTTATTT